>JAREIK010000483.1:0-40957 GCA_029783825.1 Sapria himalayana
AAGTCTATATGTCTATATATATATATATTATATATATATATTTCTCTAAATCAATCTATTTATTTGTCGATCTATCTAACTTTCTATCTGACTTTCTATCTGTCTATCTATCTCTCTATCTATTTATCCATCAATCCATCTATCTGTTAGCCTATATATCTGTCTGTCTATCTATCTATCTATCTAGTTATCTTTTTTTTATCTATTTGTGTTTTTCTTTATCTATCTGTCTATCTATCTGTCTGTCTATGTGACTATTTGTCTAGGTATCTCTATTTGTATATATCTTTATATTTGTCTATCTATCAATATTTCTATATATCTATCTATCTATTTATTTTTTTTACTATCTCTCTATTCGTCTATTAGACTATTAGTCTATCTATGAATTTTCTTATCTATCTATATGTCAATATGTCTTTCTATTTATCTCTCTATCTTTCTATCTATCTATCCATCTTTAAATTTGTCTATCTCTCTGTCTATCTCACTCGCTTTCTATTTCTTAGTATATTAGTTTATTAGTCTATGTGCTATCTAGCTATATGTCTATCTATCGATCAATCTATCTATATGTCAAACATTCTATCTATCTTTCTATCTACTTGTTTATCTATCTATTTATCTACATGTCAATTTGTCTATCAATTTATTTGTCCATCAATATATCTATCTGTCTATCTGACTATCTATCATTCTTTCTATCTATATATATGTTTATCTGCATATCTATCTATATATCTATAATTATGTATATCTATTTATATTTCTATCTGTCTATCTATATATTTGTTTATCTGTATATCTATATATATATAACTATCTCAGTATATAGCCGTGTTTTTGTGTATCTATCTATATGTCGATTTGTCTATCTATATATTTATGTGTTTGTCTATCAATCTATATATATATATATATATGTGTGTGTGTGTGTGTGTGTGTGTGTGTATTTATATGAATTATTTAATCTATCAATCAGACTATATTTCTAACTATTTATCTGTGCATTTGTTGATTTCTCTATCTGTCTATCTATGTATTTATATTTCTATTTATATATCTATCTAATTATATTTTTAAATATCTATTCATTCATCTATCTTTCTATCTATATGTCTATCTATCGATTTGACTATCTGTCATTCTCTCTATTTGTTTATCTATCTATTGCTCTATTTGTTGATTTGTCTTTTTATCTATTTGTGTATATATCTATCTTTTTATTTATTTATATTTCAATCTGTTTATCTATTTTTCTATATATTTATTTATATGTAAATCTGTCTATCTATCTTTATATCACGATGGGCCTGGGCCCGGCACGATTCAGTCATGCCCATGCCAGGCATGGCACTCTATAGTGCCATATTCGTGCCCATCGTGCCATGCCCCATCCCATCATTCCATGCCCCAGCCCATCATGCCGTGCCTCGGCCCATTATGTCTTGCCTAGCATGTAGGCATTGCACGCATGACCACACACCAAACATGGTCAATACGAGCTGACACCTGATAGGTGATGCCTGCCAGGCTCTAAAAGAGCAAAGACGCATGGCGACATGGCGGGATGGCGCCGAACCCATGTGCTAGGCATTATGTCGTTACCATGCTCACTATGTGGTCACGTGTGCCGTGCCCATGTGCCAGGCATTCTTGTCGTGCCCATGTGCAGGCATCTTGACGTGCCTGGCAAGGAATGCGGATCAAAATCCCTTGGCCTGGCATGGCACGACCTGTGTCGAGGGTAGGCCCAACATTAGCATGGGCATGGGTCATTCTTGTGCCTTTCCGAGCCAAGCATAGCCAAACTATGCCATGCTTCATTCCGGACCGGGCTGGCCTGGCACATTTGACAACTATACCTAGCTATTGTCATTCCAAAACAATTTTCACAATTGTTATTTTTTTACAAAAAATTTTAATTACTTTTATTAAAATTTTTATATTAAAATTGAATAAAAAATATACTATAAACCATTTTTTAAAATTAAAAAAACTAAAAAGTTAAAAAATTATTCTGATACAATAGTTACATAGTTAAAACAAAATATATCATAAGTATATAATCATTTAAACTAAATTATAATCCTCATCATTAGCTGGTGGATTTGTGTTTTCCTCTCCTGTGTGGGTTCTCTAGTAGAACTTGGTATGCTATCTCTCATGTCAAGCCTGCTAATTGTGTCTCCATATAGGACATCTACTATTGCATTGCATTCTTAATTTCTTTCATCTCATCATTCACTTCATTCATTTCCTGGATTTCTTCCTTCAAAAGAATAATCTGCTAATCCTTTTCTTTCATTTCTCTCTATATAAATATAAAACATTCATTTGTTTCAATTACTTGCTTTATGACCACCTCATCCACCTTTGTTGAGTTAGAGGAAATAAAGCATGACTACTAGAACAAAAAGCACACCCTTCGAGCTGATGTCGTACACTTGCTGCTTCTTTTAACATTCTATGGTCCCCAAATAGATTGGATCATAGTCAATTGGTTGAATATATTAAATTATCAACTGGCTGAGAATCATCTATCAAACATTCCTCCATGAAGTCTTATGATAAAATAGAATAAAATATTGTGCTAGATATAAATAAAATAAATCAAATATTTTTTATTCCACACAACTTTTAATATTTACTATAGTATTTTAAAAGTTTATTAATATAATAGATTCTTATAGCAATCCTGAGATTTGTTGTCAACAAACTACCCATCCATTTTCTTCACGTGCATCTTTCTAAAAATCTCATAAAAATTGGGATTTTGACCTAGTTCTCAAGCCTAATGTATGTATTTATTAAGTCAAAAAATAATATATGTTAAAAAATTTTAGCTAAAATGAAAAAACATGCAAAGATTTGAACTATTTGGACTTTAGGCCAACTGTTAAATATACAAATGTTTTAAAGTTTTAAAGTTATAAATTGCTACCTTCGGTTTTTGCTGGATATCTTTGATTTTTTCTTTACTTCTGGCTCCTTCCAATACTTAAGCCACTTGGGTTACTCATCCTTAGGTATAAAATCAGGCCTATCTTTTAGAATCTTCAATTTATAGACAAAATTTGAGTATCGTTTGGTAGCTTTTCTCTCCCACAATGACTTTATCCACCCATCAAATTTGGCTCCCCATGTACACTGATTCTATATATAAAAAATTCACAAAAAAACTATTTTAATAACAAGAACATAATTCTTTTTTACTTGAATAATAACTAACATAATAGTTAACTATATAGATACTTATTTTTTAATGCTTTTGTAATCTTTGTTTTTAACTAAAAGTCATAAAAGTTTGTCTCTTTTGTTGATTCAGAAACTTTCTTCCATGAGAATGCTTTGGAATCAACTATTTTTTTGAATGACTTTGTAATTATAGCCGAACACTTGTAAATGGAATTAAACTGTAAAAATAAACAATTAACATTGAAAACAAGCAATTCATAACTATATATAAAAAAAACCACTAACAGGGACATCATAATTTTTTATTAAAGTAATATTTACATATTTATATTGCCTCTCACCCAAAATCTCTATTACTAACCTAACATTGCCTTTAGAGAAGTCACAACATTTGATGACGTCGATGGTGTGTAAATGAGGGAACAACTGATGGTGTAAAATGTGGTGTAGATGATGGTGATGGATCAAAAGTGTGTGTAGGAGGACAATGGATGGTGGCCTTATATCTGATAAAGGTGATGATAAAGGTGTCAATGATTGTGGTGATGGTGATGGTGAAGGTGATGATGATGTTGAAGTCTAGATTGGGTGGGTATGAGATGGTACTGACTGCACAATAGGACATAAAATACTAGATGAATCTTGTCCATGTCTATGTCCACGTACACCTGCACCACACCCATGTCCTTTATGACCATCTACTGTACAAAAGTAAAAACAAAGTACAAATAATAGAGATATAATGAAAACATAAATTGATATTGTATGATGAATAACCATGCATTTTAGAATAACACACCAATAAATTACAACAAAATATAGAAAGTCTTTGAAAGTATAATATTCTAATACAACTATAACAGTTTAATTATTGGTATCACTATCATCCTTTAATGGATCTTCTGACATTTTATGTGATTCTGATGGAAGTTCCAACTTATCTTCAGATAGAAAATGATCATCTTCAATTTTTATTAGGCCACCATTTGAGTCACATAAGTTTCTGGATCTTTATCTACTTGCACATGCTCAATATTATATATGTGGTGCAATAGCTATGTTTGCACTTCATTTTCAAGATGTTGGTTCTTAAAAATTTGATTGAGTTTTGATTTTGCAAATGGCCCACCGGTCACTCTTATCACGAGATAAACAAAGATATGTAAAATAATATACTTGAGAGGTTTGAACTACTATAATAAATGGCTCATATCGATTAAATCTATGTTTATGATTAACATCGCTAGCTTATAATCCAAATAAATTTTTGTACCCACATTTCGTATAGGATCAAACCACTCATATTTAATAATACAATCCTATTATTTTTGTGTCCAAGATACTCCAACTCAATAACTTCTGCTATTTGACTATAATAATCAATCTCATCTACACTATAACTTGAGCCTTTAATGCATACACCACTGTTCATAGTTGCTTTAGAAGAATCGTGCCCTTTTGTGTGAAATTTATAGCCATTGACAAAATACCCAGATAGGTTGTTACATATCTAAATGTGCATTTACTTAGATTCTATATGAATATGTTGGTATCTCCATTTGAAAGATCATTTGTAAGTTGCATTAAATCAACAAATGATGTTAAAAATATAAGATACTAATAAATCAAAATATTCAAAAAATTAATGCTTAATAATTCTTACATAGTTCTTGAACCAATTTGCAAATTCTATTTCTAGCATAGAATCGACCTGATGTCTCGGAATGATTGGTTGTCTATGTTTTAACTGCTTAACATAACACACACAAATACCAATAGAGAGAAAATAATGGATAACAATTTTAAATTATTTATATTCAGGACAAAATTATCCTATGATTAAACATGCAACCATTTTAGGTATACATACTCAATGTATGGTTCCACTTTCTCACAATTAAGTAAAACGTAGCTCTGGGTTGCTTTGTACTCTTCATCTGTCATATAGCTTTTCTTTACACTTACAATTGCTCTTCCAAGGTGTTGAAGATAGATAGTTTGTCCTTAGATTTATCTTCCACCAGCTCATGACCTTCATCATCCCAAGGAACATTTATATTCTTTGTATTGACATGGTCCTCAAAATAATAAGAACAAAATGATGATGCTTCTTCTACTGCATAAGCATTATGTTAGGTTTCATTTAAATAAAATTACAATATTAATTTATGCTTAAAATAATAAAACATAGCTACTTAAATTTATTTACCTCTCAAAGGGATACATCCACTGTATTGCACTGACCTGGCTATCCTTGCTTCATAAGTCAAATGGACTGGCAAATGCTTCATTGAGTGAAAAAAACATGTTAGGAATATCCATTCAAGCTTACAAAGAATGAGAGGTATGTCATTCTCTAGTCTCAACATGTCATCTATTTTGGTTGTGGTTGTGAATAGTTATTTGAAGAATAAATTAAGTTCTGTAAGAACCTTCCAAACACTTAAGGATAGTATTTCACGAAAATCAATTGGTATTAACATCTACATAAATACGATAATCATGACTTTTCATTCCAAATAACTTAGGATGATGTATATGATTAAAATTCTTCCAAGAAAGTGAATCTAATGGATGATGCATCACCTTGTTCAACCTCATGCTCAGAATGCCACCTAATATCATGTGCGGTAACATTTGATGCTTATTGTCCTGTAATCGAGGAATTAAAGGGAAGTAATAAATTTTCTTAATTGCAACTTTCATCTTCTGTCACATTTCTACAACACGAGGTACCATCTGAAACTAAGGATGATCACAAAACATATAGCTGCTTAAATCACTATCACCACCCCAATATAACATACATCCATTAAAATAACAATCAATATTTTCCACTGGTAGACCCATACCTCATAGTAATTTCTTAATGGTATAAAAGTTATTAGTGACCAAATTATTATCAGGAATAATCTCTTTCATCAGTTCTGTCATCTAATCAAATAAATTCATAGAGATATGATTTTTTAACTTCATGCTCATAAGTCAAGTCACAAGTGATAATTGTGAATGTGTTTTACAACCAGGCCACAACTAATTATCTGCAGCAAGCATATCATAAAATTTCTAAGCTTCAAGATTAGGTGGTTCATCCATGTAATCCATATTAAAGTCAGCACCAGTAGCTTCCATGACCATTTTATGGTATGTGTTTGATGTTTCTTCACTACAAACATATGATTCAATACCCTCATTTTGATCAATGTTCACATCCATTGTACTTTCTCCTTGATAAATCAAAACTAAATAATTTGGTACAAAGCCATATTTAGCCATATAGTATCTAATAGTCTTATCATGAAAAGGCATATTCTAACACTTGCAGTTATTACAAGGACACTTAATTTTATCCCTGCCCATCCATATCGATTGACTATAAGCAAGTAAATGAAAGTTTCTAGCCCACTCAAAAAATATTTATTCAAAATTCTATTTATAAACCTTTTATATATCCACTGATGATCTGAACTCATTTTTCACTGTTATATTTGCAAAGAATTATGCTTAATCATAATTTTAAATGAAACATACAATTGACTTCAAATAATACTATTAATTAAATAAAATCACTTATAGATGAATATGCAAAGATAAAATATCATGAATTTCTAGGCAATGCATTTGTAGAATCTACATGAAGAAATAGAGCATTTATTAGCACGCTAAATGTGAAAATATATCATGCTATATATAGATGAATAGAGCATGTCTCTTCCAGTGAATCAATCAAAGCAACACAAAAAGACAAGAATTAGGAGAACACAAGAACCAAATGAAATGACAACAAAGGGAAGCAAACAAGAATTGAATTACAAGTTTGAAGGAGTAAGCTTCTCATTTCTCAATGAAGATCAAATAAAAAAATTTCAACTGTTATTCAATTCAATCTTTGAATATAAAAAATAAATAGGAACGAAAAATAAATGGAATGAAGATCCAATTCCAAGAACTTTGGAAAATGAATTAATGAAGAATTAAGACATGAACCATAATAGATTTGAACTAGAAATATATCATACAAAGTATTAAACTAGAAAACATAGATGTGAAACAGCCTGCAATTTCAAATTTTTAGCATTACAAATATAGACTAATTAAAGATATGAACAATTACAGCATTAATCATTAACATATTTTGTGGAGAACTATAATTAAGAGATAGTTGCTAAAGAAAACTGACTGAGATAATAAGAATAAGAAGTAAGCAAAACTCATTGACTATAGCCATCTTAGTAATTCTGTCACATCCTACATTAAGTTTACTACAAGATAGATATTAGAAATAGATGGATATAATCGTAAAACTAAAGCTTAACATTAAAGAGACACACGAATAAAACACTAGAGTAAATGCCAAAGAATGCATAAATAAATAGTTAATTGAAGTAGCAACCTAAGGACACACCATCTTATGAACTAAGAACTGCCTAAAAAATAGTATGCAAAAGAAATTTATCCTAATATTGAGTAATTTACTTAAGGATTATTTACATACACATCAATTCAACATAAACAATACGAAGAATGAGAACTTATAAATTTAGCAAAAATTATAGATATGACCATCACTTATATACTTTTATTGATTAGATATTTAACTGAGAAATTAATTTTTGTTTTGAAAAGCCTATTTTCAGTTTCTATGTAGGGTTGTTAGCTCAGATGATATGTTATTTCCAATATAATCTTTTATGAGCAGACTGAATACATTAGAGTATTATTTCATCAAACAAAATATTAAAAAAAGCTCTATTTTGGCAATAGCAGTCCGAGAAGGCTATTTTTTCACAATACCAAATAATCAAAGAGCAAATCAACCCAAATAGCCCACATCACTTTTTTTAAAAGATTCTAAAATAGGTTATTAATTTTATCAACCAATAACATGGCTATAATTGCAAAAAAATTATAAACTTATTTAATATACTCATATTATGATGTTACATCACAACAACACATTGAAAATATATAAATAACAAAAATATAATCATACAAATAATTACAAACAAAAAATTATACATACATATGTGTGTGGTGTGTGTGTGTATCATATATCAAGAGTATCATAAACTGCACTAAGGGGTTTATTAACATATGCTAAATCTAAAATAGCTGAAAAGCAAAAAACTAAAAAGAAAATATATGCTATATCAAGAGTATCATATATCAAGAATATCATATTATTCATTAATGATAATTTTGATTTTTGTTTATCATTAATTTTTATTGCAAATATTGAATTTAACAAAAATATACTACTATAATAACATTAAATCTAAAATATCACACCAATATTAAAGAAATATTTTCTTATGAAGATTAGATCCAATAAGCAATTTTAATCAAAAAACATTATTTTGATATTTTGATTCTCAATAATAATCTCAGAATCAACATTAGATCATAGTCAAAATTATGAAAGTCTTTATTAAATGACGCGTTTGATTTTGTCTTTCATTTAGTTGAACAATATTATTTATTATAATTTCTAATTTTTTATGTGTCAAATAAATTGGCAAGTTTTTTGTGTTCAAAAGTATATTAGTACACATATTTCATTGTAAATAATAAATAAGCAACTTCACATGCACCACACATCTACACTAATCTGGATAAAATACTATATGCGCATTTTTTTAAAAAGAAGGGTATACTTATTTCTAATCAAATTATCTATCATATTACTCATGTGAACATTGTATATGATGGAATAATTACTTATTATAAATGTATACACCAAAAAAATTACCATGCATGATTAGTGTGCTTTGAGAATGCATGGTATCTAATAAAACACATTGAGAAAATTTTGCACAATGTTTGTTCTCCTGCATATAATAATATATAGTCTGACTTGGGGTCTTAGTCTTCTACACCTTCCATTTCTCAATCAAGTGTGCTTTGATTCTAAATTCCAATATTATATAGATATAATAAAGTTTAGTGTAGTGCATTTTTTCAATAGTACTATTAAACAATAATTAATATCAGGCCAATTAAATTAATTAAAGCATCTATGATCTTAACAAAGAAGAATTACTATGGAATATATTGGGTACCTAATTAAAGGCCAAAAAAATATGATTTATTAGGAAAAAAAAAACTGAACAGAAATCATCATCATCCACCAACACAAATTACAGCCTCAACAAACTATCAACATGAGTAATGACATCAAAATTAAAGGTTATGGTTAAGCTGTACCTTCTTCTTTGAGAAATATATAAGAGTTTCACACTATAACCCCAAAAGCTTGATTAGTAGATAAATTTTCATAGGTTCTTCATATACACCTTCTTTATAGGACAAAAATTCTAAAATATAAAAACCATAAATTAAAATATATGATATACCTTGAATTTACAAAATTACAGTACCTTACACTTCTCCTCCTCTTGTTATTTGTTTCATTCTCTTTTACTATTCTTCTTCAAATTTCAGAGATAGCACACTTTCTGTTAATTTGAAATCCATTAAACCTTTTTAAAAAATAATCATTAAAATAAAAAATTCACACTACTGATTTATCATTGACACAGAAGAAATCAATAAAAAAGTACCATTAAGCTCACTGCTGATTTTAAATTTGCAAAAATCATTACTAATTTCTCATTAAATTATAATGAAAATAAACAAAAAAAAATAGGTGGAGAGAGAGATGGATAGAGAGATAGATAGATAGATAGATAGATACATATATTTTCTTTGTTTAATAAGAATCTACGAAATGATGCTCTGACAAAGGTGTGTTCTGAGAGACAAATGTTTTTTAGAAGTGAACTGACCTAATTAAGTAGAGATGACCAGACGGGTGAGTGACGGGTCAAAAAAAGAAAATATTAGAAAACAAATTTATTTTATATTTAACCATTAATTATATTATTTAATAATTAAATAATTTTATGGTTAATAGTTTATGAAATTCTTATAGTTATTTTTTATGATATTATTTATAAATTAATCAAATAAATTTCAGAAATAAAAAAATTAATTTTATGTTTATAATAATGGTGAAAATAAATAATATTACTATTAACCATGAAAACTAGTAATTGGCAAATAAATTTTCATATTATTTCATTTATTAAAAATATATATTATTTCATATAACCATTGATATATTGTATAAATGTATAACTATATAAAATTTATAACATCTCAATTAAATAAAAAATAAATAACTAAGTAAATAATGAATAAGTAACATATCAATAATATTGAAACACCTAATAAAATATCTGACCATAACAATAAAAATATATAATCTTAACATTATCCAAAAAAATAAAAGTAAAAATTAATTACTTACAAATATAACTTACAAAAATAAGAATAAAATAAATCCAAAAATAAAAAAAAAGACAAAAGCAACAAATTTCAACTTTTATATTAATATAACAAATGATTTTAGATAATTTTTTTGTAGCTATTTCAATATTTTTTAAAAATAAGAAAATATTAAGCAAATAATTATTTTCTATACTATGATTATTAACTTCCATGTTAATAATCATATATCTGAGTAAAAAGATGAGTTATCAAAACTATAATAAATAACAAATAAGAAGTATCAACAAAAAATTAAAAAAAAAAGATTTGTTTACTTCTTTAAAGTAATCATCACGATAGAAGAGCTCTATGAAGACTCCCAAATGACAATGATAATTGACTTGTCTCTCTAAATACCCAATACTACTCTCGTCCTCATTCATAGATAAAACTATTAATATCCCTCTATAATATATCATTTCTTCATATGATATATATATATATATTATATAGATAATCTCTTGTGTATGCATACAAACATCTTATTGCACATCACTATTCTCTTAGTTGCACATTTATATTAAAGTTTAAACTTTTAAATATAATGGCATAAGATTATATAAATGTACAAGTGTTTAGATATAATGTTGTATTAAAATATTTTTATAAATGTTACATATATATATATATATATATATAATGAAACACTTTTATAAATATTATATTGTATAAATATCGCAATTATATAAACATTATAAATATTATATTTTTTATATAAAAATTTATATATTATATAAATTTTTATAAATATGTATAAACATTTTATATTTTTATAAATGCTATATAAACAATTATATAAATGGATAGAGTATTGTAAATGTTGTATAAATATTTATAAACATTTATACATATGTATAAACATTTATATATAACATTATATGTTTATATAAACATATCAATATTTATATATAATGTTATACAAATATATATATTATATATTAGAGTATAAACATTTATATATAATGTCATATGTTTATAAAAATGTATAAATATTTATATATAATGTTATGTGTTTATAATATTTATATAAATATTATATTGCTTCAAATCGGCATAATATTTTCCAAAACAGTATACCTCTCTTGCTATAGTGTTTTTGAAAATAGATTTTTTGTTTTTATTTTTTTTCAAATCAATAAATATACAAGACCAATAAAAGAATTTTTTGAGTTTACCAAAAAGTAGAAATCTTTTATTTTGATGTATTTTTTAATATGAATATTTACTTATTTAGGTACTTTTTAAAAATTATTATTCTAATGCACCAATACATAATTTTTTCTAGGTCTAATAACACCTAACAACAATAAAAAAATATTTTCAAACAATATTAAATTAGCAAAAAAAAAAAGAATTTACTAATTAGCAACACCATGATTAGCTCATATTTTATATTTAATTGAGGATGCTTTCTTTTTTATAATGAAAAAAATTAATTTTTTCTTTAATTTTATCAAAATTATTGAGGTTGTGAAAAAAAAAACCTGAACAATTTTAAATTTAATGAATTTGATGTTATCAAGATTACATAATATCAACAATTCAAGTAGCACAACTTGAGTAGGTATTCACTTGCAAACTAAGAAACTAAGATCTAGGCTAAGTATTTTCAGCCTACTAAATCAATGTGAGCAACCAAACTCTTAAGATATAAGTTTTGCCAAACTTAATTTCTAATTAAACTGATAAATATTTTGGCTTTACCCAACATATCATCTTTAACACAAGCATAATAAAGAGTCAAAACTTCCATCACTTGTAAACTTTATTGAATCATACACCAGAAAATATATGATTTTCTTTTAATTAAATTATTCATGAATAAATAAAACACATTGTGTTAAACAATAAGATTTAAAAGAATACTGACATTTCATCCTATGCATTATTTGTGATCAGCTAGCATTCATAAAATTTTATATAATCTTAATATCAATTTTTTCTCAACTAAGATTGGTATTTATATTGTATGTATGCAAATTTCAATGGAAGTTGAGTATACCATTAAATTTTTTTTCCTAGTTTACAGTGTAGTAAATAAATGTTCACCAACCTATTTTCAATTTTTAAATATCTATAACCTAATTTATGCATATTTTATTTAAAATATTTACATTCAAACATGCTGTAAAACTAACAATGCTTGTATCATTTACCATGGAAAAATAAGCTACTACTGTCAGCCCAACACCAACACCATTTACTTATTATATTACTTAAGTAATATCATCAAATCAAACTTCAGTTTAAAAATGAAAGGCAGACAAAAAGTAGACAATCACTTAAACCTCTGTCTATAGAAAAGTTGCCCATGAAACAAATGCAAAAAATATTTGGCATTGTGAATAGACTAATAGTTTTGAAGGATATAGGAAAATCGAACAAATTCAGTATCCTAGAATAATAAGTAATTTAACATGTAATTATAACATAAGAAGAATAAAATTAATAAAAGATATTCTGGAGAGTCTCCTAGCATATATCTCATTGATATACATTAAGAAAATTGTTGAGAGTAGATTCCAAGGACTCACACTTCCATTTTGTTCTAGCTGTTAAGTCAATCCTGGGTAGATAGTTCTTCCTATCACCCGCCTAAGTGGATACCTAATTTTAATAAATGGTAAGAATAATTAGCACTTTTCAAAAAAATCCATGGAAAAAAAATTATTTTGTTCGACATTGATTTAAATTACCAAGTTTGATCATCATACCAATTCCAAAATCATATTTTTCATTCTTCATCAAAAACTGAAAACATGATCAAATAATGCAACAAATGAAAACACAAAATTAGGTCTTCAAATTGAAAGAACACTGATTAGTTTATGTATCATGATAATTTATGTTAAGAAAATATAGAAAAAAGACTAATTGAAAAGTCAAAAACATCAATCAGAATTAGAATGATGAAGCATAACACACTGCCAACAATCTTTCGTAAGCAGTTTGCTTCCTTGATGCTATTTTGCCCAGGCACCAATTAGGTTATTGTTCATGTTTAACATATTTTAATTTTAAAATATTAATATTTATTTATTTATTTATTATTTTAAGATTACATATTTTATATTAAATTTAATATTATTTTTATTTTCTTTTTAATTTACTATAATAATTTACTCAATGATTTAATTCTTATAAATTTTAGTAGAGGCAAAAATAAAGTTTGTATTAAAATCAACTTATGGTCAGTTTGGTAGTGATTTTCAAAAGTGTTAATAGGGCTAAAAATAATTTTAAGTGTGTATAAGAGAAAAAAATATCATTAGTAATATGACCAAAATCTTTTATTAAACCCTAAAAAAATACCTAAAGTATTTTTTAATAAGCACTTGGAGATATTTTTTTTATAACTCGTCAAAAGTTTTTGGATGTATTTAAAACATCAATATATCTATCATTAAATATCAATTTATTTTATATTAAATTTAATAAAAAATATGATTTTATTTATAATTCAAATATTTCAAATCTTTTAGTAATATTTCTTAAAAAAAATTTCTATAATCATTAAATTTTTTTTAAGTTTTATTAATATATATATTTTCTTATTTATTTGTTAATTCAGATTTTTTATGAATATTTTTTTTTATCAAACAAATAATGATTTTATGTTTTTATTAATACAACTATTTATGCATTTTGATATATTATTTCAAATATTTTAAAAAATGTTTATAATTATAATCAAAAATTTTGTAACATCTTATTTAATGTATTTATATAATTATTAAATATCATTATTAATACAAATATTTATGATTTTTTAAATAGTTGATTATATAATCAACTATTTATGATTATATAATTATAATCAACTATTTATGATTTTTTATAATTATTTAATGTATTTATTAATACAAATATTTAAATATCATTATTAATTAATTCAAATAATATTTTGTATATTTTTTAAAAATTTTATAATCAAAAAAATAGTTATTTTTGTCATTATTAATATAAATTTTTATTCTTATTTATATTTTTTTGAAATTATTTATTTGTAACATCTTATTTTTATAATTATATGATGAAAAGATATCTTTCAAGGATCCTCATCCATAGACCATGACAAACCTTTAATATATAAAATTATATCAAATATTAAAACAAATAATATATAAAACAAAAAAAAATATTTCACAATAAATTAATGACGAAAATAAACTCAAGCTATGTTAGGGAAAATCTCTAGATAAATGTATATATTTTGTGAAAATTATAATTTTAGAACTAATCACTTGCTATTAATATTTAATTGTAAAAATATTTTTCTAGATAATGATTTATTGAGGGAATTTTTCTAGAGCTAATTAGCTAGAGAAAATCCGTCTCTAAAGTCATTGATAAATTTGTCGCCCATGTTAGTGCTAAAATCTATACAATATTAGCTAGATATATTTTTCAATCAAAAATTTCTATCTCTAATCTATCACACATCCATCACAAATTTGTCATTCAATATAAAATCAAATATCTCTTGTAGTTCCCTAGTTAATCCCTCGTATATTAGCTAGAGAAATTTCTATCTCTAAATTTCTATATCTATATAGATAATTTCTCGTAGACAGACAGATTGATTTGAAAGATAGATATATAGGGATATATATATATATAAACACACACACGCACACACAAATAGATAGACATATAGATAGATGGACAAATAGATAGACTTATAAATAGACAAATAGATAGATAGATAGATAGATAGATAGAAAAATAGATAGAAAGATGGAAAAAAACATATAGATATATAGAAAGAAAGATAAACAAATAGATAGACAAATAGATAGACAGACATACGACAGATAGATAGATAGATAGATAAATATATAGATAGAAAGATAGACAAATAGATTGACAGATAGATAGATAGATAGATAGGCAAATAGACATACAAAATTATAGATAGATAGATAGACAAACAAATAGATAGACAAATAGATACAAAGATAGATAGATAGAAAGAAAGATAGATCAATAGATAGATAGATAGACAGATAGATAAATAGATAGATAGACATATAGATACACTACAAGAAAAATCCCAAATTACTAGGAAAAATTCCATAGCTAAATATGTTATTTTCATTGCTAAAGTAAATATAACGATAGATTAATGATGGATTAATGAGGAAACATTTCCCAAGGTAAAGTGCTTGTCACAAAAATTAATGAGAAAATATATTGTCTAGCAAAATTAGCGAGGAAATATTACCTAGCAAAACTAGCGAGGGAAAGATCTCTAGCTATATTAGCGAGAAAAAATTCCCTAGTTATATTAGCGACGAAAAATCCCTCCCTATTTTCTTTCTAAAATTATTTTAACATTTTTAAATATTTACATAAAATTTAAATACGTATTTTTAAATTTTTATATTAAATTTTAAAAAAACATAAACAATAAATATTTATTTATAATTAACAAAAAATAAAATTAGTTAATAAAATTTTCTGATACAATAAGTTACATAGTTAACATAGAAACATAACGAAACTTGATTACATATGATTTTTCTTCAATGTATCTAATGACAGTGCACAAAGTCTAATCTGTCCGTGAAATTGATGTTGTTTTATCTTACTCAGCTCCTCAAAATTTGTATACTACTCTAGTACTCGAGCATGTCCCTCCATGGCCACTGTAATGCTTCCTTTAGTTCTAGTCTATATTTTCTCTCATCCTCCAACTCCTTCCTTGTATCTGCCAATGCCCTTTTTGTATCTAGCTGCTCTTCCAATAGCATTTTTTTAACCTTATGATCAGTTGCATGTATGTATACTTATGCATGTATGTATGTGCCCGTGTGTGTGTGTGTGTGTGTAAACACAAACACATGTACTTTCATGCAGCTACACATACCATCAATGACAAAAAAAATAATCTAGGACTTAAAAACACATATATAGGTCTCTCAGGCATGGTCAGCATCTTCTAGTTCTTTGTCCTCTAGTATTCAATGCAGATAGAGAACATTGTTACACCTTCACATGGAGCATAACATATTAAATTTACAAACCAATAAAGAACACAACACAATGCTACTAATAAACACAAAGACTAGCGCATGCAATACCAACTGTCATTAGCTAAAAAATTCACACAAAGAGATAATCATGAGCTTATTTTTAAATTACCGAATCAAGATTTCTCCAAGATTTCCAGTGAACTATCGATCAACATATTCTTTTCTGTTTCCCAGCTTCACCCATTAGTCCATGGTTAATTATCAGAAAATTAGAAAGGAGTTTTTTATAGAAATAATATGTTTTAAATAAAAAATACAAAATATGATGCTTGTTAAAAAATATTACCAAACTAGTACATCTAGAAATAGCATGACAATGGTAATTATTGTGAATGGCGGTCATTGCCACATGATTGAATTTTAAAAATCAAGACCTTCATCAATGTCTGCCTCGCTTGATGATGCCAAATTTGGGCTTGAATTTGGGCTTGACATGAGATCAAGTTTGGATTCATTTTTGTTTTCAATATTGCATCTTGGCCATACAGATTCCCAAGTGAGCGGCCAAGTTAAGTTGGTGGTTTGATCAAGAGGTGATGCAGAAATGGAAGATGAAGAAGATGAATTTAACTTGATGGTTTTCTCTGGATTGAAATGGAGAAGCCTCTTGTGGCAAGCATCTCTTGATTTGTTGAAGTTGATAGGATCACTCAGAATCATGATTAAAGAAAAAAAATAAATCATTTAATAGGAAGAAGAGGATATAGATATATTTGAGTAGACAAGATCATATTTCATATTTAATAAAAATAATAGGCACCTTATCATCACCCCTCTTTTCTTCTTTATACCACTAGAGCCATGTCACTAAATTCGAGCAAGAAGAAACTGCAGAAATGAACTCATGGTTTCAAACTTGAGTTTCTTTATCGAGGTTAATGGAGCAATTGGAGCTGCATGTTGCACTTTTTGTAAGTAATCCAGATTCAATATTTTCCCAGCCAGAGCCACTCTCACAAGTAGATGTTTTGCTTCTACACCCTTTTTTCTTCTTTTTTAAAACTTAGTCAAATGCATGACTAGTGAGATATGAAGTGTTTATACACACACATATATATAAAAGTTTACATGATGATACATATGAATAAGTGTGTGGGTGCATGTGTTTGTGTGTATCTTTGTGGGAATACATTTGAGTCATTGATGTGTATCATAACTGACTAATATATCGCACTAGAGGAATCTGAGTTAAAAAAGAAAAAAATAATAATCGATTTACCCATTGAGATTGAAGCTAAGATTAAGGCTTCCAACTGGAACAATGACTGCATAAAGTTCACAAATAGTCTCCAGAGAGGGAAAGCCTACTTTCCACTTGATGTAAGTTTGGAATGTAGCAATTCCCATGAGCCATGCTCTTCTACTCTCGCTACATATTCCATAGATCAGACTTTGCATCTCTGCCATAATATACTCTGTAATGTTGTTACGTGCCTACCAACCATAATTTGGCCAGATATCAGAGACCCAATTAAGTTCACCCACATATAAAACAACTCCTCTAGTCGAATAAGCATCTACGATGCACTTAGGCCCTATAAATTTCTGGTCAAGATCTACTTTTGAATGATTCCTTAAAGAGAACAGAGGAAATGTTACTAATCTAACAATTTTCATTTTCTCCCTCACTCCTCTTACTATGCTCTCTATGCTTGCCACACACTCTCTAGTAATCATGATGTTTCTTTTTTTCCTCTCCATCACCTGTAAAACCCTTATCACATCTTCTTTTCTTTGTCAGTGCTTCTAATGGCAAGCTTAAGTCCTTCCCTAATGGGTTCAAATTGACTGAATGAAAGAAATGGAGGAGGAGAGTTGGCTACGGTGAGAGGTTTTATGGCTTCTTTTTGGTATGAGTTCCAAAAACTGGAGTGACATTTGTAGTGGCAGTCAGGGCGGTGGATGTACTTCTGGAACAAATATCCATGGATACGGCTTGTTCAACCTTATTTTTCACAAGATTGGATGTCACACACTCTCTAATTGTTCCCAATGCATACATTTAAATTTTTTTAAATTTAATAGCCTGCATTCACAATGCCGGCCTTTGATTTTTAAAATTCAATAGCACGGAAATGACCATCGTTCACAACAATGCAAATTGCCATGCTGTTTCCAAACACATTAGTTTGGTAATATTTTTCAAACTAGCATTATATTTGGAATTTTTATTTAAAATGTATTATTTCCATACAAAACTCATTAGAAAGTGGCAAACAAAAGAAAAATATAAGTGTAAATGACAACAAGCTAAGTGGTATTGAATTTTTGTATGCCGGTAGGTTCATATAGGAATCCACCGAAGCAAGGAAACCTGAAAGAAACCAAAGAAAAAAAATGAGAAAAAAAATGCAATGTACATCAAAAGAACACAAGGTATGTCACCTTTGTATTCCATTATTCACTTGAGTTTTACAATGATTGTCTTCCCAGCCAAGTTGTTAAGAAAAGGCTAATAAAGATAAAACTTTTGATATTTTACTTTGTGTGTGTGTGTAATACTTTGATATTTTTAAATAAATTCTTTATAATTTGATTATTATATATTTCCTAATAAATACATTTCCATTATGAATTGTGATCATACATGAAACATTAATATACAAAAAAATAAATATAATAAAAATAATAAAAATAATAAAAATAATAAAAATAATAAAAATAATAAAAATAAAAATAAAATAAAAATAAAAAAATAAAATAAAAATAATATAAAAATAAAATAAAAATAAAATAAAAATAAAATAAAAATAATAAAAATAAAAATAAAATAAAAATAAAATAAAAATAAAATAAAAATAAAATAAAAATAAAATAAAAATAAAATAAAAATAAAATAAAAATAAAATAAAAATAAAAAATAAAAATAAAATAAAAATAAAATAAAAATAAAATAAAAATAAAATAAAAATAAAATAAAAATAAAATAAAAATAAAATAAAAATAAAATAAAAATAAAATAAAAATAAAATAAAAAAAATAAAAATAAAAAATAAAAAATAAAAAATAATAAATAATAAAAATAATAAAAAACAATATAAAAAAATGAATGTTCATCTGATATTTTAACTTGATAAAGATAAAATTTACCCCAATTTCAAGCATCATACATAATATATACACTAAGGTATATATCATGAAGTATGAGATATATTATGAGGTAATGCACTAGTATGATAATAAGTACTCTCGTCTAGGAATAAAAAATTTTATTATTTTTACTCCTTTGTGAATTATCAGACATAACAATATACATTTATGATTTTCAGGGATAAAATTATCAAGATATTAAACTCAAAAATCCCGGACCTATGCAAGATTCATGTGTACTAGGCGGTACCTTAATGCCTTATTTTTATTACTTTTGTTATACAATAATCACTCCTGATTTTTAAAAGAATGCTCATTTTTTTATTATTTTTCTTTCATATATACATTTGTGTGTGTGTGTGTGTGTGTTATTTATTTATTTTTTTATTTTTTTATCATGATTATTGCATTTTTGTTTTTTATTTATTTGAACACTTAAATTGTAGGATGCCCCAAACCATACCATACATATAGTATTGTGTATACTTGTATACATACATACATACATACATATATATATATCATGATTATTAAGTATTTACTTTAGTTTTTTTATTTGCTTGGGAGCATTTGACTTGTGAAATACCACAAGGCACAAACTTATAAAAGAATACTCATTTTTTTTTTATTTTTCTTACATGTATACACTTTAATACACACACACATATGCCTAAGATTGTATATTAAAAAATTGATTTTATGATTTAAATAATTCCCCCCCCCCCTCTCTCTTTCTCTCCTATCGTTCATAGCAACCCTAAACCAAAATAGTAATTTTCATATGAAACTTCAAAAAAACTAAGTTATTTTAGATCATACAAGAAATTGATAGCGATGTTCATAACACACATCATGTTAGAATGTCATTTAGAAAATATGATCCATACCTTAAACGTACGGACAATAAATTTGTCACATCCTCGGTGCTGCTGGAGAATCCACATGAGATCAAGGTAGAGCATGATTCCTCTAGTCCTCTCCTCTGTCAAGGCTTCAATTTTATCCTCACAACGATAGTCCAGCAGCACAGATATTTATGCCTTCCTTAGAGAATCTTGCGATCCACCAATTGAAATAACTAATCCAGACATCACTACCTTACTATAACAAGGAAATTCAAGGAGCCACACAAAACAAGAATAACACATGGCAGGCACTTGCAATTAAAACACGTCCATTGTCAAAAAAGAGAAAAAAGAAAAAAACAAGCAAGAGATCATGAGGATGGTGATACACACCCTACATAGTATAACTACATTGCAGGGAATAATCAGCTCTAGTTTTTTTCCTAAAAGATATGCACTTGACTAAGGTCTTCTTACTATGCAGAATCTTTTGTAGAGTTATTGCAGACGTAATCCCTCAATCTTCTCCACAGCTTGCTTAGTAATGCCCATCACCACATTGTAACCATGTTTTCACCAAAGAACATCACTACCTCGGTGTCTTCTCCATTTTCAGCTGCTAGATATGATTTTGAAGGAGAAGATGATACAACATAGAGAATGTAAGCTCACTCCTTGATTTTTCAATGGCTTCCTCACGAACCCATGAACCAACATATCCTATGTTATCGACAGAATAGTCATTTAGAGCTTCAAATAAACAAGCCATTACCTTTTCCTTTATCAGATAATAGATGAGTAAGCGAGAACTAGGAGCCAATCTTTAATGGGAAAATGTTTGAGACATAGATATGAGACATCAGATAGCATTCACCCTTGCTTCGACATCTTTGATCTCAGTATAATCCTACACCCCAATTTCATAGAGCTTAAAGACAACCTCTCTCGATATATGGCCCAATAACATATAAGGAAGAACTCCTTTGTCTAAAGCTGAGCCCTTTCTAATAGAAATGTTTTGATTATAAAGCTAGAGTATGTACTATGAGGTCACACCAGCTGCATCACCATTATCTACAAGAACTAGGAATGCTCGAACAAAGGGTTTCAAGGCACCAATAGTTGTGTTTTGTGAAGTTTAAAGGGGAAGAAGATAAATGGAGCTTTGATGATATAATGGGTCATGTTGGAAATAAATTAACTTGCATGATGTAGCACCACCTGTATCTGAGGGTTGGGATGGCTCAAGATCTCATCGATGATATCAAATAGACTTTGTGTTATCCTCTTGGATAATGATAAATGACACAATGCAATACATTCTATCAATCAGAAGACAGTAGAGAACATTATCTCTCCCCTTTTACCCCAATAAAGATGAGCATTCTCAATTGCACCAACAATGCCAGCTAAATCTTTTTGCTTATTTGCAAAAGAGAGCTTTTTTACAAATGGCCTTGCTCATTGTTTTATTCCGATCAAAACTAAATATAATTATAAATACTTTTATATATAATGGCATATGATTATATAATTATACACGTGTTTTGATATAATATTTGTGTTTAAAATATTTTTATAAATGTTACTTGAATATAATTATATATATCTAACACTTTTATAAATATTATATGGTATATATATCACATTTATATAAAGATTATAAAAATTATATATTTATATAAAAATTAATATGTTATATAAATGTTTACAAATATGTATAAACATTTTATATGTTATATAATTGCTATATAAAAAATTATAATTGTATAGTTTTATGTAAATTTTGTATAGATATTTATAAATATTAATACATATGTATAAATATTTATACATAACATTATATGTTTATATAAACATATCAATGTTTATATATAATGTAATATGTATATATATATATTAAAGTATAGACTTATATATATATATGCCATATGATTATATCAAAGTATAAAAGTTTATATATACTGTTATCCGTTTATAATATTTATGGAGACAACAAAAATAGAACTCATAAACATTAAGTTTGTTTTTTCTTAAGTTACAAAAGTATAAAACATTAAGCATACTTTTTTTAAGTTACAGAAGCAGAAAATAATATGCAAACATTTAGTATTTGAAAATCAATATAAAAATAAAAATTTAATTCCACCAGTGGTAATCAAATCAAGAGAGATAGATATATGTACATAGTATTCCGAAGGAGAAGAGCAATGATAATATTACCTAGTAACAAGAAGAGGTCGATTTTGTAGGTTGCTCCCATAGTCCCGTTTCGCTTCTCCTCTTTTCGTCGTTGAAAGATAAAAAAATGTTAAGTGCCTAATGCCTAAGCATTTTTTTTTAAGGAAACTATAAATACAAAATTGGGTGTAAATATATAGAAAATAAAGAAACAAAAATATAAAAGTAAACAAAATTTATAAAAAATAAATAATTAAAATTTAAAAATTGAAATAAATTTTTATTTAACCATAAATGATATTATTTCATAAATAAATAAAATAATATTATATAATAATAAATTATTTCATATATATATATATACGCACACATATACATACATACATACATACATACATATATATATATATATATATATATATATATATATATTAAATTTTTTTATTTAAATAAATTATATATGTATATATATATTTTATGGTTTTAAATTAATATGAATTCAATTAATTTTTTATTAATATATTAAGAAATAATTATAAAGGCATAAAATTAAAATCTTTTCGTCATTATAAATTTGAATCATTGAAATATTCATTTAATAACGACACTAAAACATTTAATTTTTAAATCATCAACATTTTTTAGATGTAATTAAAACATCTATATATTAATATTTAAATATCAACTTATTTTATTTTAAATTTTATGAAAAAGTTGAATTTTTTTATATTTCAAAACTATCAAATCTTTTAGTCATTATATTTTTAAAAGATTTTTGTAATCATAAAAATATTTATTTTTACTTTAAATAATATAAATATTTATTTGTTTATTTGTTAAATCTTATATTTTTATAATTTTTTTTATTTAATCAAACAATAGTTTATTTTAGCTTTTTATTAGTTGTAATTTTTATTTATGTTGTTTTATTAATTAAAATATTTTAAAACTTATTATAAATATATAATAAATTATATAATGTTTTTTAATACAAATATTTAAATATCATAATTAAAAATTTAAAAAAAAAATTTGTATAATTTTTTTATTAATTTATAATCAAAAAAATAGTTATTTTAGTCTAATTTAATATAGGTTTTTATTTGGATTTATATATTTATTAATTTTTTTATTATTATATGAGAAGATTGTGTATTTCAAGAATCACTTATCTATAGACAATTACAAACCTTTAATATAAAAAATTACATAAGTTATAAAAAAATAATGCTTAAAAAAAATTAAAACATTAAAGATTACTGACATAAATTATAATAGCCCAAAATGCTAGGGAAAAATCACTAGCTAAATTCATATATTTTAAGAAATTAAACATTTAAGGAATTCACTTCCAATGATATATAAAATAAAAAAAATTAAATTCAGATAATTATTTAGCAATGAATTCGGTCTCGTTCTAATTAGCTAGGGAAATTCCGTCGCTAAATTCGTCACTAAATTTCCCACTTTTGATTGCGCAAATATCTACGATAATTTTAGTGAGGGAAAATAATCATTCGAATATTTCCATCGTTAATCCATCACTAATCCGTCACAAATTTTTAATTTGATGTAAAATCAAAATTCACTTGTTATTCCCTAGCTAATTCCTCGCGAATTAGCAAGAAATTTTATCCCTAGCTAAATTTTCTTAGCTAAATATAATTTTTTGTAATGATATTTAGATAAATAGTTAGATAGATAAATATCCAGATTGATAGATAGATAGATAGATAGATAAATAGATAGATAGACAGATATACAGAAAGATAGATAGATATACATATAGATTGATAGACAGATATATAGACAAATAGACAGATTGATAGACATATAGTTATAAAGATTGATAGATAGAAATAGAATCAGACAGATAGTTATAAAGATAAGATAGACAAATAGAAAGATAGAAAGAAAGATAGATAGACAAATAAATAGACAGACAAATAAACATGCAGATAGAAAGACAAATATAAATACATATATATAGATAGATAGATAGATAGATAGATAGATAAAGAGATGGATATATAGATAGTTAGATTATTAGATAGATAAATGGATAAAAAGATATAGATAGAACGAAGGATAGATAGTCAGATAAATTAATAGGCATATTGAAGGATTTTTAGACAGCTATATAGATAGATAAATTGTTAGAAAGATAGACATATGGATAGATGGATAGATAGACAGATAGATAGACAATTCAATAGATAGATAGACATATATATGCATACATTGATAGATACATAGTTAGGTAGACAGATTGATATTTAATAGAAAGAAAAACAAAATGATAGTTAGATAAATAGATAAATTGATTGATATATAGATAGATAGATCGATCGATTGATAGATATATAGATAGTTAGATAGGTTGACATATTGATAAAAAGACATATAGACAGATAGATAAAAAGATAGATAGTTAGTCATATAGATGGGCATATTGAGAGATAGATCAATAGACAAATAGTTAGAAAGATAGATAAATAGATATATAGACATATAGATAGATATATAAATAGATAAATAGATAAAAAGATAGAAAGACAATAAGAAAGACATATAGAAAAATAAATAGATTGACAAATAGATAGATATATAGACATATAGATAGATAGATAGATAAATACACTTATAAATATATAGATAGATAAATAGATAAATAGATTAAAAGATAGAAAGATAAACAGATAGATAGATAGATATATAGTGAGATAGATTGATAGATAGACAATCAGACAGACAGTTAGATATAAAGATATATAGATAGATAGATAGATAGATAGATAAACAAACAAATAAACAAACAAATAAACAAACAAATAAATAAATAAAAAATTATATATATATATATAGACAACAATATAGATATTTAGATAGACAAATAGATAGATAGAAATATAGATAGATGGAAAAATAGATAGATAGATAGATAGACAGACGGATAGATAGATAGACATATAGATAGATAGATAAAAAGATAGATTGATAGATATATTGATTGATTATTAGACAGATAGACAGATATATAGACAAATAGATAGATAGATAGAATAGTAGGTAGATAGATAGTTAGATAAATAGATAAAAAGATGGATAGACAAATAGATAGATAGATAGAAAAATAGATTGATATATAGATAGATAAACAAATAATAGACATATAAGTAGACATATAGATAGATAGATAGATATAAAGTTTGATACATAGAAAGATAGACAAATTGCTAGATATATATATATATATATATATATATATATAATGATAGATAGATAAATAGATAAAAAGATAAATAGATAGATAGAAAGATGTATTGACATATAGATAGATAAATAGTGAGATAGAGAGATAAATAGATAGATAGATAGATAAGCATTCCATATAGACATATTAATATATTGATAGATAGATAGATATATATATAGATAAATAGATAGATTTATTAATTGATTGATAAATAGATTGATATATCGATCGATAGATAGATAAATAGATAAATAGTTAGACAAATAAATAGACATATTAATAGATAGATCAATAGATAGATAGATAGATAAATAAATAGATTGGTAAATAAATCATAGATTGATATATATATATATATATATAAAGATAGACAGATAGATAAATAGATAGATAATTAAACACATATATATAGATATATAGAAAGATAAATAGATAGATAGATAGATTCACTTATAAATAGATAGATAGACAAATAGAAACACATTTTATTAGACAGATTGATAGACACATTGACAGAAAGATATATAGAGTAATAGATAAATAGATAGTTATACGAATATATAGATTGATAGAAAGAAAGATAAATAGACTGCCAAAAAGATAATTAGATTAATAGATAAACAAAAAGATAGATAGATAAATAGATAGACAAATATATAGGTACATAGAATGATAGATATATACGCAAATAGATAGACAGATAGATAAATAGATAGATAGACAAATAGATAGACAGACACATATATAGATAGATAAATAATCAGATAGAGATACAAATACATACATAAATTGATATATATATAATGATAGATAGATTGATTGATTGGTAAATTCCCAACAAGATAGACAAATAGTTAGATAGATGGATAGATACATAGATAGATAGATAATAGATTTATTGAAAAATAGATAGATAAATAGATAGATAGACAAGTTGATAAACTTATAGATAGAAAAATAGATTGAAAGAATGATAGATAGATAGATAGGAAGACAGACACATATATAGATAGACAGATAAATAGATAGATAAAAAGAAACATAGACAAATATATAGGTAGTTAGTTAGATAGATAGACTCATATATAGATAAAAATATAGAAAAATACATAGAGAGATTAATAGATAGACAGATAGATGGATATATAGATAGATAGTAAGATAGATAGAAGGAGAGATAGATCATCATATTGATAGATAGATAGAGAAATAGATAGATACATCGATAAATAAATAGACAAATATATAGATAGATGGATAGACAAGTAGATAGATAGATAGATATATAGACATATAGATAGATAGATAAAAAGATATATACACTTATAGATAGACAAATATATAGAAAAAATAGGTAGAAAGATTGATAGAGAGAAAGATAGACACATAGATAGATAAATATTAGATAAATAAATAATAGATAAATAAATAGATAGATAAATAGAGAGATAGATAGATATATATATATATATATAGACATATAGATAGAAAGATATATAGATAAATTTATAGACTGATACATATATAAATAGTTAGATAGATAGATCGACAGATATTATACAAATAGATAAATAGATAGGTAGAAAGATAGACATATAGATAGAAATATTGATAAACATATAGATATAAAAATATATAAATAGATAGATAGATATATATATAAATAGACAAATAGATAGACAGATATATAGACATATAACTAGACAAATAGGTAGTCAGATATATAGAGAGATGTATAGATAGATAGATAGACAAATAATAGATAGATAGACTTATAGATATACAAATAGATAGTCATATATATACATATATAGATAGATAGATAAATAGAAATATAGAAAGACATATAGATATACAGAGGGATAGATAGACAAATAGATAGGCTATTAGATATACATATAGATAGATAATCAGATAGACAAATAGATAGACATATAGATAGATAGACATATAAATAGACATGTACATAGACAAATAGACATTTAGATGGATAGACCGACAAATATGCAAATAGACATACAGATAGATAGATAAATAGATAGATAGATAGATAGAGAGATAGACAAATAGATTGATAGACATATATATAAATATATATATATATATACAGACAGATTGATAGATAGATAAATAGACATATATATAGATAGATAAATAGACATATATATAGACAGATAAATAGACAAATAGAAAGATAAACATATATATAAATATATTTATAAAGAGATAGATAGATAGATAAACATACAGATTGACATACAGAGTTATAGACAGATAGATAGACAGATAGATAGATAGATAAACATACATATATAAAGATAGATAGACATACATATGATACATAGATAGTTAGATTGAGAGACATAAAGAAAGACAGAAACAAAGACAAATAAACAGACAAGAGACGGACAAATAAACATGCATATTGAAATGAAAATAGAAAGAGAGATACACATATAGATAGATAGATAGATAGATAGGTATATAAATGGATATATAGATAGTTAGATTAAAGGATAGTTAGAAAGATAGAAAGATAGATAGATAGAAGGATAGATAGTCAGATAGATAGATTGACATATAGAATGATTGATGGATGTATATATATATATATATATGAATAAATTGACTAATAGAAAAACATATAGATAGATTGATAGATATACAAATAAATGGATTGATAGATAAATAATAGATAGTCTAGTAGATTGATAGATAGATAGTCTAGTAGATAGATAGATAATTAGATAGACATATATACAGATAGATAGCTAGAAATTTAGATTGGTAGATAGACATATTAATAGAAAGATGCATAGTTAGATAAATAGATAGATAAATAGATATATAGATAAATAGACAAATAGATAGACATATAAATAGACAAATAGATAGAAAGAACTATAGATAGATAGATATAAAGATAGACACATATATAAATATATATATATATATATATAGACATACAAATATATATGTAGTTAGTTAGACAGATAGATACATGGATAGATATAAAGATAGATAAACAGATAGATAGATAAATAGATAGACAAATAGATAGATAGATAGATAGTTAGAAAGTTAGATTGATAAATAGAGAGATAAATAGACCGATAGGCACATAGAATGATATATAGATAGATTGGTAGATAGATATACATACAAATAGATAGACAGATAGATATATAGATAGATAGATATATAAATAGATAGTTAGATAGATAGATATATAAATAGATAGTTAGATAGATAGATATATAAATAGATAGTTAGATAGATAGATATATACACATATAGATAGACAAATAAATAGAAATAGAAATAGATAGAAAATAGACACATAGATAGATAGACAGATAGAAAGATAAATATATTATAGATAGATTGATAGATAAATAGATAGGTATATAGATAGATATATAGAAAAAGATAAAGATATTATCTATATATATATATATATACAACACACACACACACACACATATATAGATAATTAGATAGATAGATAGACTAATAGATGGACAGATAGATAGATATATATATATATATATATATAAAATAAGGTTGATATATAGATAGATAGACATAAAGATATAAATATAGATAAACACATGGATTGAAAAATATAAAGAGAGATAGATAATAAGATAATAACTAGAACAAATAGATAGACATGTAGATAGACAAATAGATAGATAGACAAATAGATGTACAAATAAATAGACAAATAGATATACATATAGATAGAAAAATAATATTCATATTTATAGACATAAAGATAGAGAAATATATAGGTATATAGATAGAAAAATAGATAGATAGACAAATAGATAGGCAGATATATAGAAAGATAGATAAAAAAATAAAAAATACAAATTAAATAGATAGATAGAAAAATAGATAGATAGATAGATAATACATTGATGATAGATAGATAGATAGAGAGATATACAGATAGATATAAATATAGAGATAGAGAGAGAGAAAAAAAAATAGATAGATAGATAGATTTAAAGATTGACAGATATATATATATATGGATATATAAATAGTTAGATAGCTAGATAGATAATAGACATATAGATAAATATTTTGATAAACAGTTAGTTGATATATATATAATTAGATAGATAGACAGATAGATAACTAAATAGATATATAAAAAATAGAAAGATAGATAGATAGATAGATAGACTAATAGTTAGACAAATTGATAAATATATAGTAAGATAGATAAATAGATGATAGATAAGATATACATAGATAGATTGATAGATAGACAGATATATATATATATAGATAGTTAAAAGATAGGCATATAGTTATAAATATAGATAGATAGATGGATGGATGGATAGATGACTAGATAAATAGATAAATAGACAACTTGATACACAAATAAATAGATAGATAGATGGATTGATAGACAAATTGATCGATCGATAGAAAGATAGTCAGATTGGTATATAGATTCAAAGACATATTGATAATTAGATAGAATGATAGACCAATTAATGGATAGATATTAGTAAAATTGAAAGATAGATAGATAGATAGATTGATAGATCGATTAATAGACAGATAAATAGAATGATAAATAGATAGATAGACAAATAGTTAGATAAATAAAGAGACAAATATATAAATAGTTATATTGACAAATAGAAATACAAATAGACAAAAAGATAGATAGATGGATAGATAGATAGATAGATAGACATATAGTTAGATAGAATAAGGGATAGATAGATAGATATGTAGATATACAGATATATAGACAGATAGATAGAAAAATAGATATACAGATAGACATATACATAGATAGATAGATAGATAGATAATAGATATATTTATAGAGTGATAGACAGACAGATTGATAGACTAATAGATAAATAGAGATATATATATATATATAATATAAAATAGAGTGATAGATAGATAGATATACATATAGAAATACATATAGATAGATAAAAAAAATAGATAGATTAATAGATATATAGATAGACAAATATAAATACATATAGATTGATAGATTTATAAATAGATAGATAAATAGTTGCACAGATAAATAGACAAATAGGTAGATAGAAAAATTGGCAAATAGATAGAAAAATAAATAGAAGATATAAAGATAGATAGATAGATAGATAGAGAGTCAGATAGAAAGAAGAAAGAAAGATAGATAGATAGATAGAGAGATAGATAGAATAATAGATAGATATATAGATCGTTAGATAGAGAGATATACAAATTGATAGATGATAGATAGAAAACAAATATATAAACAGATAGATAGTTAGATTGAAAGAGAGATAGAAAAATAGAAAGATAGATAGACATACATATAGATAGATAGATCAATAGATAGAAAGACAAATAGTTTAATAGATAGATAGACAGATAGAAAATTATATAGAAAGATAGCTAGATAAATAGTTAGATAGAAAGATAGACAACTAGATAGATAGATAGATAGACAGATAGATTGTTTGATAGATAGCTAGACAGATAGATTGACAAATAGATAGACAACTAGATTAATATGTAGTTTGATAGATAGATATAGAGAATGATAAATAGACAAACATATATATAGATATGTAGATAGATAGATAGATATAAAGATATACATAGAAATAAATAGATAGATATATGTTAAGATTGATGTATAGATAGACAGATATATATAAGGTAGTTAGATAGATAGATAGACAGATAAATAGATATTTAGATAGATAAACACATTTATAGAAAGATTAATAGATAGATTTAAAATTGATTGATACATAGATTTTGATAGATAGTTTGATCAATAGAATGATAGATAGATTGAAAATAGATTAATCAAAATGATTGATAGATAGATCGATAGACAAATTGATTGGTAGATTGATAGATAGATTTGTATATAGAGCCATAGATAGATTAATATTTAGATAGATAGAAAGATAGATAGATACATATATAGATAGATAGAAAGATTTTCAAATATATAGATAGATAAATAGACATTTAGATAGATAGATAGACAAATAGACAGATAAATAGATAGATAAATTGATAGACAGACAAATATATATTTATTTATAGATAGATAGATAGATACATAGACAAATAGATTGACAGGTAGACAGATGAATAAATAGATAGATAAAAAGAATGTTAGATAGATAGACTGATAGATAGATTGAAATATAGATTGATAAGTAGATATATAAATAAACAGATAGATAGACAACTATATAGATAAATGTTAGGCAATAGATAGACAATAGATAAATAGATTGATAGACAAATAATTAAGTATATCGATATAAATATAGTTAGACACATTGATATATAAACAGACAAATAGATAGAGAGAGAGAGATAGATAGATAGATAAATAGACATATAGATAGATAGACAGATAAAAAGATAAATAGATAGATAGCAATATGGATTAATAGACAGAATTGTAGATAGATAGATAGATATATAGAGATGTTTGATAGAAAGATAGCTAGACAGTAATATAGAATGATAGATAGACATATCATTAGACATATTTATAAAAAATATATAGAGAGTCATATATATAGATAGATAGATATATAAATATGAAGATAAAAATATATAAATATAAAAATAGATATATACATTGATATATAAACAGACAATTAGATAGACAGACATATATAAATATAGATATAAAGATAATACAATAAACAAATAGATTGGTAGATATAAAAATAGATAGATAAATAGATAGATAGATAAAAATATAGGTAGATTGATAAATTGACAGACAGATAGACATAGTAATAGATAGATAGATATGTAGATAGATAGATCGATAGATTGATAGATAAATAGATAGATAGACAAATAGATAGCAAACTAGATAGAAAGGCAGATAAACAGACTAATAAATAGACTAATAGACATGCAATATAAAGTCATATAAAAAGATAGATAGACAGCATATAGACAAATAGAAAGATATATAGAAAGACATATAGATAGATACATAGATAGATGGATAGATATAGAATTGATAGCTTAGATATATAGATGAATAGATAGGACCGATAGTAGATAAGATATAAAGGTAGATAGATAAATGGATAGAAAGATGGAAAGATTGTAAGTTAGATAGACAGATAGATAGATTGATAGGTAGATTGATAAACAAATTGATAGATAGATTGATATACATATAGATATATAAATTGTTATACAGATAGATAGACATATAGTTATACATATAGATAGAGAGATAGAAAGATAAATAGATAGACAGATAATAGACATATAGATATACAAATAAATAAATACATAGACATGACATATTGATAATGGATTGGAAAGATGGATAGATAGAAGATAGATAGATTGATTGATTGATAGGCAGATTGATAATCAAATTGATAGACAGATTGATAAACATATAAATATAAGATTGTTATACAGATAGATATAAATGATATACGATAGATAGATAGATTGATAGATAGGACAGACAGAAATATTAATAGGTAGAAAGACATTATAGTTATACAGATAGATAGAGAGATAGAAAGTAATAATAGATAGATAACATATAGATATACCAAATACATAAATAGATAGATAGACATATATATATAGACATATAGTTAGATAGATTATTAGCATATATAAATAGATATTATTATATATATAAATAGATAGATATATAGATATACAAATAAATAGGTTGATAGATTCGATAGATAGATTGATAGATAAATAGATATATTGATAGAACATGGAACAAAAATTGATAGACAAATAGATAGATATATAGACACATAGATAGAAATATAGATAGATAGAAAATAGATTATAGATATATAGAGTGATGCATAGATAGTAAGATAAACAACAAAATTCAGATAGATAGATAGATTGATAGATACATAGATGGTCTGATAAATAGACAATTAGATTGCCATAGAGATAGACAAATAGGTAAACAGATAGATATATAGAAAGTCAAATAAATAGACAAATAAATAGATAGATTGACAGATAGAAAGAAAATAGATAGAAAGATAGATTGATAGAAAGATAGAGAGAGATAGATAGAAAGGTAGATAGAGAGATTATAGATTGATAATTATAAAATAGCTACAATTTATATAGATAGACAGTGTAGCCAGATAAATAAATAGACAAATAGAAATATAGATAGATACACAAATAGATTGATAGATATATACAAAGATAGATAGAGAGAGATAGACATATAGATGGACAATAAACCTATTAGATATATAGATACTTATAAAATAGATATACAAATAGATAGATAGATCAATCGATACATAGTTAGATAGTTAGATATACCAATATATAGATAGATAGAAGATAGACACATATATAGACATATATAGTAGATAGATAGATATACAGATAGATAGATTGACCTACATATAGATAGATAGATAGATAACATAGATAAATAGAAAGATAATTAGATAGACAGATAGATAGATATTAGAAAGATAGATAGACACATATATAGACAGATTGATAAATATATTAATAGATAGTTAGGAAAATAATTAGAATAAAGAGATTGATAGGTAGGTAAATAGACGAATATATAGCCGCTAAATAGACTCATAGATAGATGGATATATAGATGGATAGATAGACTGAAAGATAGTTAAATGTTAGATAGATTGATACATAGATTGATAGATACACATAAAGATAGATAGATAGATAGACAAACAGACAGATAGATAGAAAGATAGATAGAAAGATAGATAGATAGACATATAGACATATAGATAAATAGATAGATACATAAAAAGATAGACATATAGATAAATAGGTAGATAGAGAGAGAGATAGATAGATAGATGGATAGATAAATAGAAATATATAGATAGAGAGATAGTTAGATAATCTAAATAAATATTATATAGCAAATTGATAGACAGATAGTTATATAGATAGATATACTAATATATAGATAGATATATAGATACACAGATAGAAAGATAGATCGATAGATACATATATAGATAGATAGATATACATATAAAAAGATAGATAGATTGACAAATATTAAAACATATAGATAGATAGATATATAGATAGATAAATAGAAATATATATAGATTGTTAGAAAGATATATAGATACATTATAGATAATAAATAGACAGATATATAGATAGTATAAAGAGAGAGAGATAGATAGATAGATTGGTAGATAGATGGATTTAAAGAATGATAGATTGATTGATAGTGGGACAGATAAATAGATAGATAAATAATAAATAAATGATCAATAGACAATCAAATACATAGATAGATAGACAGATTAATTGACCTATAGATAAAAAATACATATATACATAGAGAGCCATGTTGATAGAGAGATTGATATAATATTTAATATAGATTGATAGATAGTTGATAGATATTGATAGACGATGATAGAAACATTGATAGACAAATTGATAATTAGTTAGGTAGAAATTGATAGCCATATAGATAGACAAATAGATAGATTAATTGATTGACAAAAGAGAAATAGATTGGTAGATTGCCAGATTGATTGACAAATAGAAGGTATATGATCGATACTTTAATAGATTAAAAGATAGATAGAAAAATAGTTAGATAGATAAATAAATAAATAGATAGATAGATAGAATAAAATAGATATATAGATAGTTATAATGATAGATAGATATATAGATAGATACATAGATATATAGACAAATAGATAGATAGGCAGATAGATAGGCAGATAGATAGATAGGACTGATAATAGATAGATAGATAGACATTTAGATAGACAGATAAATAGTCAGATAGATAAATATATAGGAATATAGAAATATAGATAGACAGGTATATATATAGAGAATTAGAAAGAAAGATGGACAGACAGACAGATAGATAGACATAAAAATAGACAAATAGATAGACAAAAAGATAAAGAGTAAGATATATAGATTTATAGATAGATCGATAGACATATAGTGAGATAATAGATAAATAGATAGCTTGACAAATAGATAGACATAAAGAGATACAAATAATTAGATAGATAGATAGAGTGATGATTGATAGAAAGATAGATAGCAGATAGATAGATATATAAAAAATTCATCGATAGATTGATAGACAGACATATAGATATATAGATAGAAAACAGATAGATAAAAAAATAATCAAACATATAGCTAGACAAATAGACATACATATAGACATATAGATAACATATAGATAAAGAGATAGATATACAATAGATAGAAATATAGATAGATAAATAGATAGATAATATAAAGATAGATAGATCAATCGAAAGAAGAAAGATAAAAGATAGGACATATAAATAGAAAGATAGATTAAAAGATAGACAGATAGAAGATAGTCAAACAAATATACTGATATAGAAATATACATATAAAACACAGAAATATACATAGGTTAAAAATATATAGATAGATAGATAGATGCAAAGATATATAGAAAGATAGACAATAGAGAAATAGATAGATAGTCAAATAGATAGACTGACATATACAAATAAAGATAGATACATAGAGAGATAGATAGGGAATAGATAGACAAATTGACAAATATTAGACTTATAGATAGACAGATGATTGATAGACAATAGATAGATATATAGAAAGATAGAAAACAAATAGACAGGCCAATAGTCATATAGATAGGTAATTAGATAGAAGATAGATCAATAGATATATAGACAAACTAATACTTGCATTTAGAAAGAGAGATAGAAAATATATAGAAATATAAATAGATAGATAGATAAAAGATAGATATATAGATAGATAGACATACCGATAGATAATAGTGTCACCTGTATAAATAGATTGATAGAAAGATACATTATAGAAAGAAAGATATCTAGAAAGATAGATCGATTAAGACACAAAAATAGATAGATTGATATTAGATAAATAAACAAATAGATATAGAGATGGATTAGATAGATCGATAAACATATAGATAGTATATAGATAGATAGATAGACAGATAGATTGACATATAGACAAACAATAAGGGAGATAGATAAATATACGATAAAAGATAGATTAGATAGATAAATAGGTTTATAGAAACATAGATATACAATTACATAGACAGATAGAAAGATAGATTACAGAGATAGATAGAGAAACAATTACAATAAATAGTTTAAAGTCAATAAAAAAACATATCGAAATAAAAATAGATAGATGGATAGAAAGACAAATAGAGAGACATATAGTTATATGGGATATAAACAAATTGATAGTTAGATTGATAGACAGATAGATAGATGGTTAGATAGATAAATATACTTATTAAAAGTTAGATTGATAGAGTGATAGATAGTATTTCTCATAGATGGATAGATATATGAGTAGATTGATAGATAAAATTGATTGAATAGACAGATAGATAGATAGATAGATAGACAGATAGATAGATAGATTGGTATAAATAATAGATAGATGGTAGATACATCAATATAAAAAAGATAGATAGATAACTAGAAAGGAAGATAGATAGCTATATAGATGGATAGAAAAATAGATAGACAGATAGATAGACAAATAGAAGATAGACATATAGATAGAATGACAGATAGATATAAAGATATGCAGATAGATAAACAGATAGATAGATAGATAGATAGATGGAGACAGATAGATACACAAATAGATAGACATGTAGATAGAACATATAGACATATTGACAGATAGATCGACAAATAGATAGATATATATATATAGATAGATAGTAAATAAATAAACAAATAGATAGACAGACATATAGACACAAAATTTGAAAAATAGATAGGTAACATATAGATGACAAATAGATATATAGGTAGTAGATAGATATACAATTAGTTAGACAGATAAATAAATAGATAAGTAGATAGGATATATAGATAGAATTATATATAGAAAATTTATACTGATAGATGGACACATATATAGATAATCAATAGACTAATAGATAGAGATATAGAAGTTAAATAAATATATACACATATAGATAGATAGACAAATAGATAGAAAAATAGAGGCATATAGGCATACAGATATATAGATGATAGACATATTAAAAGAAGATAGATATATAAAAGATAGAAAGATAGATAATTAGATATATAGATAGATATGCTGAAAGACACACAGACATATAGGCAGATAGATTGTTTGATATCACTACAAAAAATATCTATTTAGCTATGAAATTTACCCGGGATCATTCATAACTAAATTGTGAAGGATTATCTAGGGGAAAAAGCTAAAAATTTTTGATTTTAGATTAAATAAAAAATTTGTAATGTATTAGTGATGGAATTAGTCGATTGAAAATTTTCTTCGCAATTTTTATCATAATTTCTAGACATTGAAAAGCGGGAAATTAAACGATGGATTTAGCCACGGGATTTTTTGGCTAAATAGTTTCGAACAAATTCGTCACTAATATATTCGTAAATTCTACGCAAAGGAAGCATGAAATTTAGTGATGGATTAGCGACGGATTTTTCTCTAGCTAATTAGATCCAACATAAACCATCGCTAATATGTTTGTAAATTCTCCACAAATAAAAGCACGAATTTAGCAATGAATTTAGCAAGGATTTTTCTTAGCCAATTAGTTCCGGACATAATCTATCGCTAATATAATCATAAATTTCACGCAAATAAAAGCTAGTTAGATCGATACAAAATCCATCGCTAACTAATTATCTGATTTTATTACTATTTTATATTTTATTAAGTGATTATTCTTTAAATTTATTTTTCACAAAATATATCAATTTAGCTAGGGATTTTATCAAACTATTTGGGCTGGGATAATTTTTCATCACTAATTTTTAATGATATTTTAAAAATAAATGAACATACAATAAAAATTTCTACTAATAAAAATATTAAATAATTCAATGTATGATAAAATATAATATATTTACAAAATATTCATAATTAACGAAAAAAAATAGTAATATTAATATTATTTTAAGTTTTAAAAATAGTTTTATGCCTAAAAATTTTTTTTTAAAATTATTACTAACAAATTTGAAATTATTGAATTATAAAAAAATTTATAATTTTTCATAAAATAAAATGAAAATATATTGATTATTTAAAGATAAATACATAAATATTTGTCCCTACTAAAATTATAAGAACTAAATAATTGAGTTAAACTTATACTATTAGATTTTAATATTGCGTCTTTATTAAATTTAATAAATATAAATTTTTTAAATAATAATCTCCCTTTAAGTAATTTTTAGAATTTTATAATTTATAAATTATATAAAATAAATGGAATTTATGACCCCTCGGGTAAGATAATTTTTTCCATATTATTTAATAAAATTAAAAGAATTATTAAAAATTTATAACTTAAATAATATATATTTGTATATTTTCAACATAAATAGTATTTATAATTATTAGGAAAGGTCTTGAAACTAATCCTTTTCATGTGTCCACTGCTATATTAAGTTATAAATTTTCTATCCATTTGATTGTTTTTCTATATGAAGGGCTAACATATATTTTTTGAAATTATTTATATATTTTGTTAATTAATTTGATTTTTATAAATTGAAAGGTGTTTGCTTTTCATTTTGACTTGCTACATGCTCATTAATTTGTTGAAAATATTTTATTAAGTAAACAAAAATTAAGATGAGTCTTAGGTGGCGTTTGTTTTTTCACTTAACCCTGAAAACAAACCAGTTTTAGCATTTAGCTAAAACATATTATATTTTTAACTCTTTTCACTTAAAATTATTTAAAAAAATGCTTAAACTATTAAGCTTTTTTTTGGCTTTTTCTATTCAAAAAAAGAGAAATCGAACAATGATGTATCGAATAATGCTCAATCAGCATTTTCGAGTTCCCCTTCATAAATAAAATCTCCCTCACTTAATAGAAATATAATATAAAAAAAAAAACTTTAATTCTTAATGCTATTAAGTATCATTAAGCATTATGCTCAAAAAGTTTTATTAAGCTTAAGTAAAAAAAACAAATACCCCTTAATGTTTTATATATATTTATTTATATTAAATGTTTTTATAATTTAAAAATTAAAACATTAATGGATTTAAAAACATAATAAAACTTAAAACTTAATAGTAGAGAATGCAACTAGTCTTAACTTAATAAACTTAATAAACTCTATGTCTCTCCATCACCCTCTCTCTCTCTCTCTCGCTCTCCGATTCCAGTGTGGAGGGATTCGTGTTGCTGTAAAAATTGTAAAAGCCACTAGTCTTTAATGATTCATCATCATGGCGATGTTTGATTATGGCTCACGGAAGGATCCGATAAAGTCATTGGGTTTGCCATTCTTCCATGTTTTTTATTCATAATCCAATAATAGCTCTGTGAAAAAAATTCACTACCATGATCGATGTCATTGACTAAATTCGTGAATCAAGATCAATCGATGAGTACATTATGTAGCCAACATGTATTTCATTAGTAAATGTAGGAATTGCTTGTTTTTTTCTCCAACTTAGAAATATGGCGAAATCATTATTAATCTAAAAGCTATCTCACAAAAGAGGTCCATCACTAATAATTCTTTTGTAGATATTTTGTGGAGTTCTGGAAATCCTGAAATTGCTGGAATATTCTTGCTGAACATTAATTCATGTTTTTAAAATATTTTCCCACCATTCTATATACAATTCTCATTTGCAATATGTGGCTGGATGATATGAAAACCATAAATTTACATTGGGCAAAGAGATTGCAAGACTGTGTTATAATAACGTAGTGCTATTTTGATGTGTAATTGTGGAATGTTGACGTGTTCTAATGATTGATATGAAGTTTCATTCCATGGTCTTTGGTTCGAATGTTATATGTTTTTCTTTTTATTATGTGATGTAGGCGCTCATGAATATCTATCTAATTTCTATTTCTGCATTTTCTTTCTTGTTTGAGGTTTGGAGTTTACAATTCAAATAAAACCAAAACTTACAAGTAGTTGTGGTCCCATT
>JAREIK010000483.1:46590-87516 GCA_029783825.1 Sapria himalayana
AATGGGACCACAACTACTTGTAAGTTTTGGTTTTATTTGAATTGTAAACTCCAAACCTCAAACAAGAAAGAAAATGCAGAAATAGAAATTAGATAGATATTCATGAGCGCCTACATCACATAATAAAAAGAAAAACATATAACATTCGAACCAAAGACCATGGAATGAAACTTCATATCAATCATTAGAACACGTCAACATTCCACAATTACACATCAAAATAGCACTACGTTATTATAACACAGTCTTGCAATCTCTTTGCCCAATGTAAATTTATGGTTTTCATATCATCCAGCCACATATTGCAAATGAGAATTGTATATAGAATGGTGGGAAAATATTTTAAAAACATGAATTAATGTTCAGCAAGAATATTCCAGCAATTTCAGGATTTCCAGAACTCCACAAAATATCTACAAAAGAATTATTAGTGATGGACCTCTTTTGTGAGATAGCTTTTAGATTAATAATGATTTCGCCATATTTCTAAGTTGGAGAAAAAAACAAGCAATTCCTACATTTACTAATGAAATACATGTTGGCTACATAATGTACTCATCGATTGATCTTGATTCACGAATTTAGTCAATGACATCGATCATGGTAGTGAATTTTTTTCACAGAGCTATTATTGGATTATGAATAAAAAACATGGAAGAATGGCAAACCCAATGACTTTATCGGATCCTTCCGTGAGCCATAATCAAACATCGCCATGATGATGAATCATTAAAGACTAGTGGCTTTTACAATTTTTACAGCAACACGAATCCCTCCACACTGGAATCGGAGAGCGAGAGAGAGAGAGAGAGGGTGATGGAGAGACATAGAGTTTATTAAGTTTATTAAGTTAAGACTAGTTGCATTCTCTACTATTAAGTTTTAAGTTTTATTATGTTTTTAAATCCATTAATGTTTTAATTTTTAAATTATAAAAACATTTAATATAAATAAATATATATAAAACATTAAGGGGTATTTGTTTTTTTTACTTAAGCTTAATAAAACTTTTTGAGCATAATGCTTAATGATACTTAATAGCATTAAGAATTAAAGTTTTTTTTTTTATATTATATTTCTATTAAGTGAGGGAGATTTTATTTATGAAGGGGAACTCGAAAATGCTGATTGAGCATTATTCGATACATCATTGTTCGATTTCTCTTTTTTTGAATAGAAAAAGCCAAAAAAAAGCTTAATAGTTTAAGCATTTTTTTAAATAATTTTAAGTGAAAAGAGTTAAAAATATAATATGTTTTAGCTAAATGCTAAAACTGGTTTGTTTTCAGGGTTAAGTGAAAAAACAAACGCCACCTAAGACTCATCTTAATTTTTGTTTACTTAATAAAATATTTTCAACAAATTAATGAGCATGTAGCAAGTCAAAATGAAAAGCAAACACCTTTCAATTTATAAAAATCAAATTAATTAACAAAATATATAAATAATTTCAAAAAATATATGTTAGCCCTTCATATAGAAAAACAATCAAATGGATAGAAAATTTATAACTTAATATAGCAGTGGACACATGAAAAGGATTAGTTTCAAGACCTTTCCTAATAATTATAAATACTATTTATGTTGAAAATATACAAATATATATTATTTAAGTTATAAATTTTTAATAATTCTTTTAATTTTATTAAATAATATGGAAAAAATTATCTTACCCGAGGGGTCATAAATTCCATTTATTTTATATAATTTATAAATTATAAAATTCTAAAAATTACTTAAAGGGAGATTATTATTTAAAAAATTTATATTTATTAAATTTAATAAAGACGCAATATTAAAATCTAATAGTATAAGTTTAACTCAATTATTTAGTTCTTATAATTTTAGTAGGGACAAATATTTATGTATTTATCTTTAAATAATCAATATATTTTCATTTTATTTTATGAAAAATTATAAATTTTTTTATAATTCAATAATTTCAAATTTGTTAGTAATAATTTTAAAAAAAAATTTTTAGGCATAAAACTATTTTTAAAACTTAAAATAATATTAATATTACTATTTTTTTTCGTTAATTATGAATATTTTGTAAATATATTATATTTTATCATACATTGAATTATTTAATATTTTTATTAGTAGAAATTTTTATTGTATGTTCATTTATTTTTAAAATATCATTAAAAATTAGTGATGAAAAATTATCCCAGCCCAAATAGTTTGATAAAATCCCTAGCTAAATTGATATATTTTGTGAAAAATAAATTTAAAGAATAATCACTTAATAAAATATAAAATAGTAATAAAATCAGATAATTAGTTAGCGATGGATTTTGTATCGATCTAACTAGCTTTTATTTGCGTGAAATTTATGATTATATTAGCGATAGATTATGTCCGGAACTAATTGGCTAAGAAAAATCCATTGCTAAATTCATTGCTAAATTCTGTGCTTTAGTTTGTGGAGAATTTACAAACCTATTAGCGATGGTTATGTATGGATCTAATTAGCTAGAGAAAATCCGTCGCTAAATCCATCACTAAATTTCATGCTTCTCTTTGCGTAGAATTACGAATATATTAGTGACGAATTTTGTTCGAACTATTTAGCCAAAAATATCCGTGGCTAAATCCATCGTTAATTTCCCGCTTTTCAATGTCTAGAAATTTATGATAAAAAAATTGCGAAGAAAATTTTCAATCGACTAATTCCATCACTATACCATTACAAATTTTTATTTAATGTAAAATCAAAATTTTTAGCTTTTCCCTAGATAATCCTTCACAAGTTTAGTTATGAATTGATCCCGAGGTAAATTTCCATAGCTAAATAGATATTTTTTTGTAGTGATATCAAACAATCTATCTGCCTATATGTCTGTGTGTCTTTCAGCATATCTATCTATATATCTAATTATCTATCTTTCTATCTATTTATATATCTATCTTTCTTTTAATATGTCTATCTATCTATATATCTGTATGCCTATATGCCTCTATTTTTCTATCTATTTGTCTATCTATCTATATGTGTATATATTTATTTAACTATCTATATCTCTATCTATTAGTCTATTGATCTATCTATATATGTGTCCATCTATCAGTATAAATTTCTATATATAATTCTATCTATATATCTATCTATCTATCTATTTATTTATCTGTCTAACTAATTGTCTATCTATCTATCTACCTATATATCTATTTGTCAATCTATATGTTTACCTATCTATTTTTCAAATTTTGTGTCTATATGTCTGTCTATCTATTTGTTTATTTATTTATCTATCTATCTATATATATATATATCTATCTATTTGTCGATCTATCTGTCAATATGTCTTTATATGTGTCTATCTACATGTCTATCTATTTGTGTATCTATCTGTCTCCCATCTATCTATCTATCTATCTATCTGTTTATCTATCTGCATATCTTTATATCTATCTGTCATTCTATCTATATGTCTATCTTTCTATTTGTCTATCTATCTGTCTATCTATTTTTCTATCCATCTATCTATATATCTATCAATCTATCCTTCTAGTTATCTATCTATCTTTTTTTATATTGATGTATCTACCAATCTATCTATTTATTTATATACCAATCTATCTATCTATCTGTCTATCTATCTATCTATATATCTATATGTCTATATATCAATCAATTTATCTATCAATCTACTCATATATCTATCCATCTATGAGAAATACTATCTATCACTCTATCAATCTAACTTTAATAAGTATATTTATCTATCTAACCATCTATCTATCTGTCTATCATCTAACTATCAATTTGTTTATATCCCATATAACTATATGTCTCTCTATTTGTCTTTCTATCCATCTATCTATTTTTATTTCGATATGTTTTTTTATTGACTTTAAACTATTTATTGTAATTGTTTCTCTATCTATCTCTGTAATCTATCTTTCTATCTGTCTATGTAATTGTATATCTATGTTTCTATAAACCTATTTATCTATCTAATCTATCTTTTATCGTATATTTATCTATCTCCCTTATTGTTTGTCTATATGTCAATCTATCTGTCTATCTATCTATCTATATACTATCTATATGTTTATCGATCTATCTAATCCATCTCTATATCTATTTGTTTATTTATCTAATATCAATCTATCTATTTTTGTGTCTTAATCGATCTATCTTTCTAGATATCTTTCTTTCTATAATGTATCTTTCTATCAATCTATTTATACAGGTGACACTATTATCTATCGGTATGTCTATCTATCTATATATCTATCTTTTATCTATCTATCTATTTATATTTCTATATATTTTCTATCTCTCTTTCTAAATGCAAGTATTAGTTTGTCTATATATCTATTGATCTATCTTCTATCTAATTACCTATCTATATGACTATTGGCCTGTCTATTTGTTTTCTATCTTTCTATATATCTATCTATTGTCTATCAATCATCTGTCTATCTATAAGTCTAATATTTGTCAATTTGTCTATCTATTCCCTATCTATCTCTCTATGTATCTATCTTTATTTGTATATGTCAGTCTATCTATTTGACTATCTATCTATTTCTCTATTGTCTATCTTTCTATATATCTTTGCATCTATCTATCTATCTATATATTTTTAACCTATGTATATTTCTGTGTTTTATATGTATATTTCTATATCAGTATATTTGTTTGACTATCTTCTATCTGTCTATCTTTTAATCTATCTTTCTATTTATATGTCCTATCTTTTATCTTTCTTCTTTCGATTGATCTATCTATCTTTATATTATCTATCTATTTATCTATCTATATTTCTATCTATTGTATATCTATCTCTTTATCTATATGTTATCTATATGTCTATATGTATGTCTATTTGTCTAGCTATATGTTTGATTATTTTTTTATCTATCTGTTTTCTATCTATATATCTATATGTCTGTCTATCAATCTATCGATGAATTTTTTATATATCTATCTATCTGCTATCTATCTTTCTATCAATCATCACTCTATCTATCTATCTAATTATTTGTATCTCTTTATGTCTATCTATTTGTCAAGCTATCTATTTATCTATTATCTCACTATATGTCTATCGATCTATCTATAAATCTATATATCTTACTCTTTATCTTTTTGTCTATCTATTTGTCTATTTTTATGTCTATCTATCTGTCTGTCTGTCCATCTTTCTTTCTAATTCTCTATATATATACCTGTCTATCTATATTTCTATATTCCTATATATTTATCTATCTGACTATTTATCTGTCTATCTAAATGTCTATCTATCTATCTATTATCAGTCCTATCTATCTATCTGCCTATCTATCTGCCTATCTATCTATTTGTCTATATATCTATGTATCTATCTATATATCTATCTATCATTATAACTATCTATATATCTATTTATATGTCTATCTATCTATCTATTTATTTATTTATCTATCTAACTATTTTTCTATCTATCTTTTAATCTATTAAAGTATCGATCAATATACCTTCTATTTGTCAATCAATCTGGCAATCTACCAATCTATTTATCTTTTTGTCAATCAATTAATCTATCTATTTGTCTATCTATATGGCTATCAATTTTTCTACCTAACTAATTATCAATTTGTCTATCAATGTTTCTATCAATCTGTCTATCAATATATCTATCAATCTATCTATCAATCTATATATAAATATTATATCAATCTCTCTATCAACATGGCTCTCTATGTATATATGTATTTTTTATCTATAGGTCAATTAATCTGTCTATCTATCTATGTATTTGATTGTCTATTGATCCATTTATTTATCTATTTATCTATCTATTTATCTGTCCCACTATCAATCAATCTATCATTCTTTAAATCCATCTATCTACCAATCTATCTATCTATCTATCTCTCTTTATATCTATCTATAGATCTGTCTATATTTATTTCTATAAATGTATCTATATATCTTTCTAACAATCTATATATATTTCTATTTATCTATTCTATATATCTATCTATCTATATGTTTTAATATTTGTCATCTATCTATCTTTTATATGTATATCTATCTATCTATATATGTATCTATCGATCTATCTTTCTATCTGTGTATCTATATATCTATCTATATATTAGTATCTATCTATATAACTATCTGTCTATCAATTTGTCTATATATATTTATTAGATTTATCTAACTATCTCTCTATCTATATATTTCTATTTATCTATCCATCTATCTATCTATCTCTCTCTCTATCTACCTATTTATCTATATGTCTATCTTTTTATGTATCTATCTATTTATCTATATGTCTATATGTCTATCTATCTATCTTTCTATCTATCTTTCTATCTATCTGTCTGTTTGTCTATCTATCTATCTATCTTTATGTGTATCTAGCAATCTATGTATCAATCTATCTAACATTTAACTATCTTTCAGTCTATCTATCCATCTATATATCCATCTATCTATGAGTCTATTTATGCGGCTATATATTCGTCTATTTACCTACCTATCAATCTCTTTATCTAACTATTTTTCTAACTATCTATTAATATATTTATCAATCTGTCTATATATGTGTCTATCTATCTTTCTAATTATCTATCTATCTGTCTATCTAATTATCTTTCTATTTATCTATGTATCTATCTATCTATCTATATGTATGTATGTCAATCTATCTATCTGTATATCTATCTATCTATCTATATGTCTATATATGTGTCTATCTTTCTATCTATCTATATATTTGTATATCTAACTATCTAACTATGTATCGATTGATCTATCTATCTATTTGTATATCTATTTGTATAGTATCTATATATCTATATATGTTTATTTTTGTCCATCTATATGTCTATCTCTCTCTATCTATCTTTTTATATATCTATCAATCTATTTGTGTATCTATCTATATTTCTATTTGTCTATTTATTTATCTGGCTACCTGTCTATCTATTAAATTTAGCTATTTTTATAATTATCAATCTATAATCTCTCTATCTACCTTTCTATCTATCTCTCTCTATCTTTCTATCAATCTATCTTTCTATCTATTTTTCTTTCTATCTGTCAATCTATCTATTTATTTGTCTATTTATTTGACTTTCTATATATCTATCTGTTTACCTATTTGCCTATCTCTATGGCAATCTAATTGTCTATTTATCAGACCATCTATGTATCTATCAATCTATCTATCTATCTGACATTTTGTTGTTTATCTTACTATCTATGCATCACTCTATATATCTATATATCTATTTTCTATCTATCTATATTTCTATCTATGTGTCTATATATCTATCTATTTGTCTATCAATTTTTGTTTCCATGTATCTATCAATATATCTATTTATCTATCAATCTATCTATCAATCTATCAACCTATTTATTTGTATATCTATATATCTATCTATTTATATATATAATAATATCTATTTATATATCTAATAATCTATCTAACTATATGTCTATATATATATGTCTATCTATCTATTTATGTATTTGTATATCTATATGTTTATCTATCTATTTATCTTTCTATCTCTCTATCTATCTGTATAACTATATGTCTTTCTACCTATTAATATTTCTGTCTGTCTATCTATCAATCTATCTATCTATCTGTATATCAATATGTCTATCTATCTGTATAACAATCTGTATATTTATATGTTTATCAATCTGTCTATCAATTTGATTATCAATCTGCCTATCAATCAATCAATCTATCTATCCTTCTATCTATCCATCTTTCCATCCATTTATCAATATGTCATTCTATGTATTTATTTATTTGTATATCTATATGTCTATATATCTGTCTATCTATTTATCTTTCTATCTCTCTATCTATATGTATAACTATATGTCTATCTATCTGTATAACAATTTATATATCTATATGTATATCAATCTATCTATCAATTTGTTTATCAATCTACCTATCAATCTATCTATCTGTCTATCTAACTTACAATCTTTCCATCTTTCTATCCATTTATCTATCTACCTTTATATCTATCTATCTATCGGTCTATCTATTCATCTATATATCTAGCTATCAATTCTATATCTATCCATCTATCTATGTATCTATCTATATGTCTTTCTATATATCTTTCTATTTGTCTATATGCATGTCTATCTATCTTTTTATATGACTTTATATTTGCATGTCTATTAGTCTATTTATTAGTCTGTTTATCTGCCTTTCTATCTAGTTTTCTATCTATTTGTCTATCTATCTATTTATCTATCAATCTATCGATCTATCTATCTACATATCTATCTATCTATTACTATGTCTATCTGTCTGTCAATTTATCAATCTACCTATATTTTTATCTATCTATCTATTTATCTATCTATTTTTATATCTACCAATCTATTTGTTTATTGTATTATCTTTATATCTATATTTATATATGTCTGTCTATCTAATTGTCTGTTTATATATCAATGTATATATCTATTTTTATATTTATATATTTTTATCTTCATATTTATATATCTATCTATCTATATATATGACTCTCTATATATTTTTTATAAATATGTCTAATGATATGTCTATCTATCATTCTATATTACTGTCTAGCTATCTTTCTATCAAACTCTCTATATATCTATCTATCTATCTACAATTCTGTCTATTAATCCATATTGCTATCTATCTATTTATCTTTTTATCTGTCTATCTATCTATATGTCTATTTATCTATCTATCTCTCTCTCTCTCTCTATCTATTTGTCTGTTTATATATCAATGTGTCTAACTATATTTATATCGATATACTTAATTATTTGTCTATCAATCTATTTATCTATTGTCTATCTATTTGCCTAACAATTTATCTATATAGTTGTCTATCTATCTGTTTATTTATATATCTACTTATCAATCTATATTTCAATCTATCTATCAGTCTATCTATCTAACATTCTTTTTATCTATCTATTTATTCATCTGTCTACCTGTCAATCTATTTGTCTATGTATCTATCTATCTATCTATAAATAAATATATATTTGTATGTCTATCAATTTATCTATCTATTTATCTGTCTATTTGTCTATCTATCTATCTATCTAAATGTCTATTTATCTATCTATATATTTGAAAATCTTTCTATCTATCTATATATGTATCTATCTATCTTTCTATCTATCTAAATATTAATCTATCTATGGCTCTATATACAAATCTATCTATCAATCTACCAATCAATTTGTCTATCGATCTATCTATCAATCATTTTGATTAATCTATTTTCAATCTATCTATCATTCTATTGATCAAACTATCTATCAAATCTATGTATCAATCAATTTTAAATCTATCTATTAATCTTTCTATAAATGTGTTTATCTATCTAAATATCTATTTATCTGTCTATCTATCTATCTAACTACCTTTATATATATCTGTCTATCTATACATCAATCTTAACATATATCTATCTATTTATTTCTATGTATATCTTTATATCTATCTATCTATCTACATATCTATATATATGTTTGTCTATTTATCATTCTCTATATCTATCTATCAAACTACATATTAATCTAGTTGTCTATCTATTTGTCAATCTATCTGTCTAGCTATCTATCAAACAATCTATCTGTCTATCTATCTATCTATCTAGTTGTCTATCTTTCTATCTAACTATTTATCTAGCTATCTTTCTATATATATTTCTATCTGTCTATCTATCTATATAACTATTTGTCTTTCTATCTATTGATCTATCTATCTATATGTATGTCTATCTATCTTTCTATTTTTCTATCTCTCTTTCAATCTAACTATCTATCTGTTTATATATTTGTTTTTCTATCTATCATCTATCAATTTGTATATCTCTCTATCTAACGATCTATATATCTATCTATTATTCTATCTATCTCTCTATCTATCTATCTATCTTTCTTTCTTTCTTTCTATCTGACTCTCTATCTATCTATCTATCTATCTTTATATCTATCTATTTATTTTTCTATCTATTTGCCAATTTTTCTATCTACCTATTTGTCTATTTATCTGTGCAACTATTTATCTATCTATTTATAAATCTATCTATCTATATGTATTTATATTTGTCTATCTATATATCTATTAATCTATCTATTTTTTTTATCTATCTATATGTATTTCTATATGTATATCTATCTATCTATCACTCTATTTTATATTATATATATATATATATCTCTATTTATCTATTAGTCTATCAATCTGTCTGTCTATCACTCTATAAATATATCTATTATCTATCTATCTATCTATCTATGTATATGTCTATCTGTATATCTATTTTTCTATCTATCTGTCTATATATCTGTATATCTACATATCTATCTATCTATCCCTTATTCTATCTAACTATATGTCTATCTATCTATCTATCCATCTATCTATCTTTTTGTCTATTTGTATTTCTATCTGTCAATATAACTATTTATATATTTGTCTCTTTATTTATCTAACTATTTGTCTATCTATCTATTTATCATTCTATTTATCTGTCTATTAATCGATCTATCAATCTATCTATCTATCTATCTTTCAATTTTACTAATAATCTATCCATTAATTGGTCTATCATTCTATCTAATTATCAATATGTCTTTGAATCTATATACCAATCTGACTATCTTTCTATCGATCGATCAATTTGTCTATCAATCCATCTATCTATCTTTTATTTGTGTATCAAGTTGTCTATTTATCTATTTATCTAGTCATCAATCCATCCATCCATCTATCTATCTATATTTATAACTATATGCCTATCTTTTTAACTATATATATATATATATATATCTGTCTATCTATCAATCTATCTATGTATATCTTATCTATCATCTATTTATCTATCTTACTATATATTTATCAATTTGTCTAACTATTAGTCTATCTATCTATCTATCTATCTATCTTTCTATTTTTTTATATATCTATTTATTTATCTATCTGTCTATCTATCTAATTATATATATATCAACTAACTGTTTATCAAAATATTTATCTATATGTCTATTAATCTATCTAGCTATCTAAATATTTATATATCCATATATATATATATCTGTCAATCTTTAAATCTATCTATCTATCTATTTTTTTTTCTCTCTCTCTATCTATCTATATTTATATCTATCTGTATATCTCTCTATCTATCTATCTATCATCAATGTATTTATCTATCTATCTATCTATCTATTTTTCTATCTATCTATTTATTTGTATTTTTATTTTTTTATCTATCTGTCTATATATCTGCCTATCTATTTGTCTATCTATCTATTTTTCTATCTATATACCTATATATTTCTCTATCTTTATGTCTATAAATATGAATATTTATTTTTCTATCTATATGTATATCTATTTGTCTATTTATTTGTACATCTATTTGTCTATCTATCTATTTGTCTATCTACATGTCTATCTATTTGTCTAGTTATTATCTTATTATCTATCTCTCTTTATATTTTTCAATCCATGTGTTTATCTATATTTATATCTTTATGTCTATCTATCTATATATCAACCTTATTTTATATATATATATATATATATATCTATCTATCTGTCCATCTATTAGTCTATCTATCTATCTAATTATCTATATATGTGTGTGTGTGTGTGTGTGTATATATATATATATATATATATCTTTATATATCTTTATATCTTTTTCTATATATCTATCTATATACCTATCTATTTATCTATCAATCTATCTATAATATATTTATCTTTCTATCTGTCTATCTATCTATGTGTCTATTTTCTATCTATTTCTATTTCTATTTATTTGTCTATCTATATGTGTATATATCTATCTATCTAACTATCTATTTATATATCTATCTATCTAACTATCTATTTATATATCTATCTATCTATATATCTATCCGTCTATCTATTTGTCTGTATATCTATCTACCAATCTATCGATATATCATTCTATGTGCCTATCGGTCTATTTATCTCTCTATTTATCAATCTAACTTTCTAACTATCTATCTATCCATCTATTTGTCTATCTATTTGTCTATCTATTTATCTATCTATCTGTTTATCTATCTTTATATCTATCCATGTATCTATCTGTCTAACTAACTACATATATATTTGTATGTCTATATATATATATATATATATTTATATATGTGTCTATCTTTATATCTATCTATCTATAGTTCTTTCTATCTATTTGTCTATTTATATGTCTATCTATTTGTCTATTTATCTATATATCTATTTATCTATCTATTTATCTAACTATGCATCTTTCTATTAATATGTCTATCTACCAATCTAAATTTCTAGCTATCTATCTGTATATATGTCTATCTAATTATCTATCTATCTACTAGACTATCTATCTATCAATCTACTAGACTATCTATTTATTTATCTATCAATCCATTTATTTGTATATCTATCAATCTATCTATATGTTTTTCTATTAGTCAATTTATTCATATATATATATATATATACATCCATCAATCATTCTATATGTCAATCTATCTATCTGACTATCTATCCTTCTATCTATCTATCTTTCTATCTTTCTAACTATCCTTTAATCTAACTATCTATATATCCATTTATATACCTATCTATCTATCTATCTATATGTGTATCTCTCTTTCTATTTTCATTTCAATATGCATGTTTATTTGTCCGTCTCTTGTCTGTTTATTTGTCTTTGTTTCTGTCTTTCTTTATGTCTCTCAATCTAACTATCTATGTATCATATGTATGTCTATCTATCTTTATATATGTATGTTTATCTATCTATCTATCTGTCTATCTATCTGTCTATAACTCTGTATGTCAATCTGTATGTTTATCTATCTATCTATCTCTTTATAAATATATTTATATATATGTTTATCTTTCTATTTGTCTATTTATCTGTCTATATATATGTCTATTTATCTATCTATATATATGTCTATTTATCTATCTATCAATCTGTCTGTATATATATATATATATATTTATATATATGTCTATCAATCTATTTGTCTATCTCTCTATCTATCTATCTATCTATTTATCTATCTATCTGTATGTCTATTTGCATATTTGTCGGTCTATCCATCTAAATGTCTATTTGTCTATGTACATGTCTATTTATATGTCTATCTATCTATATGTCTATCTATTTGTCTATCTGATTATCTATCTATATGTATATCTAATAGCCTATCTATTTGTCTATCTATCCCTCTGTATATCTATATGTCTTTCTATATTTCTATTTATCTATCTATCTATATATGTATATATATGACTATCTATTTGTATATCTATAAGTCTATCTATCTATTTATTTGTCTATCTATCTATCTATACATCTCTCTATATATCTGACTACCTATTTGTCTAGTTATATGTCTATATATCTGTCTATCTATTTGTCTATTTATATATATATCTATCTATCTATTTATATATTTTTATATCTATATGTTTATCAATATTTCTATCTATATGTCTATCTTTCTACCTATCTATTTATCTATTTGAATAATATCTGTTGATCTATCTATCTAACTATTATATATGTACCAGTCTATAAATTTATCTATATATCTTTCTATCTATATGTCTATATATATATATATATATCTATCTATCTCTCTATTTATCTATCTATTTATTATCTATTATTTATTTATCTAATATTTATCTATCTATGTGTCTATCTTTCTCTCTATCAATCTTTCTACCTATTTTTTCTATATATTTGTCTATCTATAAGTGTATATATCTTTTTATCTATCTATCTATATGTCTATATATCTATCTATCTATCTACTTGTCTATCCATCTATCTATATATTTGTCTATTTATTTATCGATGTATCTATCTATTTCTCTATCTATCTATCATATGATGATCTATCTCTCCTTCTATCTATCTTACTATCTATCTATATATCCATCTATCTGTCTATCTATTAATCTCTCTATGTATTTTTCTATATTTTTATCTATATATGAGTCTATCTATCTAACTAACTACCTATATATTTGTCTATGTTTCTTTTTATCTATCTATTTATCTGTCTATCTATATATGTGTCTGTCTTCCTATCTATCTATCTATCATTCTTTCAATCTATTTTTCTATCTATAAGTTTATCAACTTGTCTATCTATCTATTTATCTATCTATTTTTCAATAAATCTATTATCTATCTATCTATGTATCTATCCATCTATCTAACTATTTGTCTATCTTGTTGGGAATTTACCAATCAATCAATCTATCTATCATTATATATATCAATTTATGTATGTATTTGTATCTCTATCTGATTATTTATCTATCTATATATGTGTCTGTCTATCTATTTGTCTATCTATCTATTTATCTATCTGTCTATCTATTTGCGTATATATCTATCATTCTATGTACCTATATATTTGTCTATCTATTTATCTATCTATCTTTTTGTTTATCTATTAATCTAATTATCTTTTTGGCAGTCTATTTATCTTTCTTTCTATCAATCTATATATTCGTATAACTATCTATTTATCTATTACTCTATATATCTTTCTGTCAATGTGTCTATCAATCTGTCTAATAAAATGTGTTTCTATTTGTCTATCTATCTATTTATAAGTGAATCTATCTATCTATCTATTTATCTTTCTATATATCTATATATATGTGTTTAATTATCTATCTATTTATCTATCTGTCTATCTTTATATATATATATATATATATATATATCAATCTATTGATTTATTTACCAATCTATTTATTTATCTATCTATCTATCTATTGATCTATCTATTAATATGTCTATTTATTTGTCTAACTATTTATCTATTTATCTATCTATCGATCGATATATCAATCTATTTATCAATCAATTAATAAATCTATCTATTTATCTATATATATATCTATCTATCTATCAATATATTAATATGTCTATATGGAATGCTTATCTATCTATCTATCTATTATCTCTCTATCTCACTATTTATCTATCTATATGTCAATACATCTTTCTATCTATCTATTTATCTTTTTATCTATTTATCTATCTATCATTATATATATATATATATATATATATATATATATCTAGCAATTTGTCTATCTTTCTATGTATCAAACTTTATATCTATCTATCTATCTATATGTCTACTTATATGTCTATTTATTTGTTTATCTATCTATATATCAATCTATTTTTCTATCTATCTATCTATTTGTCTATCCATCTTTTTATCTATTTATCTAACTATCTATCTACCTACTATTCTATCTATCTATCTATTTGTCTATATATCTGTCTATCTGTCTAATAATCAATCAATATATCTATCAATCTATCTTTTTATCTATCTATCTATATGTCTATCTATCTATCCGTCTGTCTATCTATCTATCTATCTATTTTTCCATCTATCTATATTTCTATCTATCTATTTGTCTATCTAAATATCTATATTGTTGTCTATATATATATATAATTTTTTATTTATTTATTTGTTTGTTTATTTGTTTGTTTATTTGTTTGTTTATCTATCTATCTATCTATCTATCTATATCTTTATATCTAACTGTCTGTCTGATTGTCTATCTATCAATCTATCTCACTATATATCTATCTATCTATCTGTTTATCTTTCTATCTTTTAATCTATTTATCTATTTATCTATCTATATATTTATAAGTGTATTTATCTATCTATCTATCTATCTATAAGTCTATCTATATGTCTATATATCTATCTATTTGTCAATCTATTTATTTTTCTATATGTCTTTCTTATTGTCTTTCTATCTTTTTATCTATTTATCTATTTATATATCTATCTATATGTCTATATATCTATTTATCTATCTTTCTAACTATTTGTCTATTGATCTATCTCTCAATATGCCCATCTATATGACTAACTATCTATCTTTTTATCTATCTGTCTATATGTCTTTTTATCAATATGTCAACCTATCTAACTATCTATATATCTATCAATCGATCGATCTATCTATCTATATATCAATCAATTTATCTATTTATCTAACTATCATTTTGTTTTTCTTTCTATTAATATCAATCTGTCTACCTAACTATGTATCTATCAATGTATGCATATATATGTCTATCTATCTATTGAATTGTCTATCTATCTGTCTATCTATCCATCTATCCATATGTCTATCTTTCTAACAATTTATCTATCTATATAGCTGTCTAAAAATCCTTCAATATGCCTATTAATTTATCTGACTATCTATCCTTCGTTCTATCTATATCTTTTTATCCATTTATCTATCTAATAATCTAACTATCTATATATCCATCTCTTTATCTATCTATCTATCTATCTATATATATGTATTTATATTTGTCTTTCTATCTGCATGTTTATTTGTCTGTCTATTTATTTGTCTATCTATCTTTCTTTCTATCTTTCTATTTGTCTATCTTATCTTTATAACTATCTGTCTGATTCTATTTCTATCTATCAATCTTTATAACTATATGTCTATCAATCTGTCTATTTGTCTATATATCTGTCTATCAATCTATATGTATATCTATCTATCTTTCTGTATATCTGTCTATCTATCTATTTATCTATCTATCTATCTATCTATCAATCTGGATATTTATCTATCTAACTATTTATCTAAATATCATTACAAAAAATTATATTTAGCTAAGAAAATTTAGCTAGGGATAAAATTTCTTGCTAATTCGCGAGGAATTAGCTAGGGAATAACAAGTGAATTTTGATTTTACATCAAATTAAAAATTTGTGACGGATTAGTGATGGATTAACGATGGAAATATTCGAATGATTATTTTCCCTCACTAAAATTATCGTAGATATTTGCGCAATCAAAAGTGGGAAATTTAGTGACGAATTTAGCGACGGAATTTCCCTAGCTAATTAGAACGAGACCGAATTCATTGCTAAATAATTATCTGAATTTAATTTTTTTATTTTATATATCATTGGAAGTGAATTCCTTAAATGTTTAATTTCTTAAAATATATGAATTTAGCTAGTGATTTTTCCCTAGCATTTTGGGCTATTATAATTTCTGTCAGTAATCTTTAATGTTTTAATTTTTTTAAGCATTATTTTTTTATAACTTATGTAATTTTTTATATTAAAGGTTTGTAATTGTCTATAGATAAGTGATTCTTGAAATACACAATCTTCTCATATAATAATAAAAAAATTAATAAATATATAAATCCAAATAAAAACCTATATTAAATTAGACTAAAATAACTATTTTTTTGATTATAAATTAATAAAAAAATTATACAAATTTTTTTTTAAATTTTTAATTATGATATTTAAATATTTGTATTAAAAAACATTATATAATTTATTATATATTTATAATAAGTTTTAAAATATTTTAATTAATAAAACAACATAAATAAAAATTACAACTAATAAAAAGCTAAAATAAACTATTGTTTGATTAAATAAAAAAATTTATAAAAATATAAGATTTAACAAATAAACAAATAAATATTTATATTATTTAAAGTAAAAATAAATATTTTTATGATTACAAAAATCTTTTAAAAATATAATGACTAAAAGATTTGATAGTTTTGAATATAAAAAAAATTCAACTTTTTCATAAAATTTAAAATAAAATAAGTTGATATTTAAATATTAATATATAGATGTTTTAATTACATCTAATAAATTTTGATGATTTAAAAATTAAATGTTTTAGTGTCGTTATTAAATGAATATTTCAATGATTCAAATTTATAATGGCTAAAAGATTTTAATTTTATGCCTTTATAATTATTTCTTAATATATTAATAAAAAATTAATTGAATTCATATTAATTTAAAACCATAAAATATATATATACATATATAATTTATTTAAATAAAAAATTTAATATATATATATATATATATATATATATATATATGTATGTATGTATGTATGTATGTATATGTTTGCGTATATATATATATGAAATAATTTATTATTATATAATATTATTTTATTTATTTATGAAATAATATCATTTATGGTTAAATAAAAATTTATTTCAATTTTTAAATTTTAATTATTTATTTTTTATAAATTTTGTTTACTTTTATATTTTTGTTTCTTTATTTTCTATATATTTACACACAATTTTGTATTTATAGTTTCCTTGAAAAAAAAATGCTTAGGCATTAGGCACTTAACATTTTTTATCTTTCAACGACGAAAAGAGGAGAAGCGAAACGGGACTATGGGAGCAACCTACAAAATCGACCTCTTCTTGTTACTAGGTAATATTATCATTGCTCTTCTCCTTCGGAATACTATTTACATATATCTATCTCTCTTCGATTTGATTACCACTGGTGGAATTAAATTTTTAGGGTTATATTGATTTCAAATACTAAATGTTTGCATATTATTTTCTGCTTCTGTAACTTAAAAAAAAGTATGCTTAATGTTTTATACTTTTGTAACTTAAGAAAAAACAAACTTAATGTTTATGAGTTCTATTTTTGTTGTCTCCATAAATATTATAAACAGATAACAGTATATATAAACTTTTATACTTTGATATAATCATATGGCATATATATATAAGTCTATACTTTAATATATATATAACATATTACATTATATATAAACATTGATATGTTTATATAAACATATAATGTTATGTATAAATATTTACACATATGTATTAATATTTATAAATATCTATACAAAATTTACATAAAACTATACAATTATAATTTTTTATATAACAATTATATAACATATAAAATGTTTATACATATTTGTAAACATTTATATAACATATTAATTTTTATATAAATATATAATTTTTATAATCTTTATATAAATGTGATATATATACCATATAATATTTATAAAAGTGTTAGATATATATAATTATATTCAAGTAACATTTATAAAAATATTTTAAACACAAATATTATATCAAAACACGTGTATAATTATATAATCATATGCCATTATATATAAAAGTATTTATAATTATATTTAGTTTTGATCGGAATAAAACAATGAGCAAGGCCATTTGTAAAAAAGCTCTCTTTTGCAAATAAGCAAAAAGATTTAGCTGGCATTGTTGGTGCAATTGAGAATGCTCATCTTTATTGGGGTAAAAGGGGAGAGATAATGTGCTCTACTGTCTTCTGATTGATAGAATGTATTGCATTGTGTCATTTATCATTATCCAAGAGGATAACACAAAGTCTATTTGATATCATTGATGAGATCTTGAGCCATCCCAACCCTCAGATACAGGTGGTGCTACATCATGCAAGTTAATTTCTTTCCAACATGACCCATTATATCATCAAAGCTCCATTTATCTTTTTCCCCTTTAAACTTCACAAAACACAACTATTGGTGCCTTGAAACCCTTTGTTCGAGCATTCCTAGTTCTTGTAGATAATGGTGATGCAGCTGGTGTGACCTCATAGTACATACTGTAGCTTTATAATCAAAACATTTCTATTAGAAAGGGCTCAGCTTTAGCCAAAGGAGTTCTTCCTTATATGTTATTGGCCCATATATCGAGAGAGGTTGTCTTTAAGCTCTATGAAATTGGGGTGTAGGATTATAATGAGATCAAAGATGTCAAAGCAAGGGTGAATGCTATCTGATGTCTCATATCTATGTCTCAAACATTTTCCCATTAAAGATTGGCTCCTAGTTCTTGCTTACTCATCTATTATCTGATAAAGGAAAAGGTAATGGCTTGTTTATTTGAAGCTCTGAATGACTATTCTGTCGATAACATAGGATATGTTGGTTCATGGGTTCATGAGGAAGCCATTGAAAAATCAAGGTGTGAGCTTACATTCTCTATGTTGTATCATCTTCTCCTTCAAAATCATATCTAGCAGCTGAAAATGGAGAAGACACCGAGGTAGTGATGTTCTTTGATGAAAACATGGTTACAATGTGGTGATGGGCATTACTAAGCAAGCTGTGGAGAAGATTGAGGGATTACGTCTGCAATAACTCTACAAAAGATTCTGCATAGTAAGAAGACCTTAGTCAAGTGCATATCTTTTAAGAAAAAAACTAGAGCAGATTGTTCCCTGCAATGTAGTTATACTATGTAGGGTGTGTATCACCATCCTCATGATCTCCTGCTTGTTTTTTTCTTTTTTCTCTTTTTTGACAATGGACGTGTTTTAATTGCAAGTGCCTGCCATGTGTTATTCTTGTTTGTGTGGCTCCTTGAATTTTCTTGTTATAGTAGGTAGTGATGTCTGGATTAGTTATTTCAATTGGTGGATCGCAAGATTCTCTAAGGAAGGCATAAATATCTGTGCTGCTGGACTATCATTGTGAGGATAAAATTGAAGCCTTGACAGAGGAGAGGACTAGAGGAATCATGCTCTGCCTTGATCTCATGTGGATTCTCCAGCAGCACCGAGGATGTGACAAATTTATTGTCCGTACGTTTAAGGTATGGATCATATTTTCTAAATGACATTCTAAATGATGGGTGTTATGAACATCGCTATCAATTTCTGTATGATCTAAAATAACTTAGTTTTTTTGAAGTTTCATATGAAAATTACTGTTTTGGTTTAGGGTTGCTATGAACGATAGGAGAGAAAGAGAGAGGGGGGGGGGGGGGGGGGGGGGGGGGGGGGGGGGGGGGGGGGGGGGGGGGGGGGGGGGGGAGAAAGAAGAAAATAAAAAAAATCGAAAAAAATTATTTAAATCATAAATCAATTTTTTAATATACAATCTTAGGCAAATGTGTGTGTGTATTAAAGTGTATACATGTAAAGAAAAATAAAAAAAAAATGAGTATTCTTTTATAAGTTTGTGCCTTGTGGTATCCCACAAGTCAAATGCTCCCAAGCAAATAAAAAAAACTAAAGTAAATACTTAATAATCATGATATATATATATATATATGATGTATGTAGTATGTATACAAGTATACACAATACTATATGTATGGTATGGTTTGGGGCATCCTACAATTTAAGTGTTCAAATAAATAAAAAACAAAAATGCAATAATCATGATAAAAAAATAAATAAATAAATAAATAACACACACACACACACACAAATGTATATATGAAAGAAAAATAATAAAAAAATGAGCATTCTTTTAAAAATCAGGAGTGATTATTGTATAACAAAAGTAATAAAAATAAGGCATTGAGGTACCGCCTAGTACACATGAATCTTGCATAGGTCCGGGATTTTTGAGTTTAATATCTTGATAGTTCTATCCCTGAAAATCATAAATGTATATTGTTATGTCTGATAATTCACAAAGGAGTAAAAATAATAAAATTTTTTATTCCTAGACGAGAGTACTTATTATCATACTAGTGCATTACCTCATAATATATCTCATACTTCATGATATATACCTTAGTGTATATATTGTGTATGATGCTTGAAATTGGGGTAAATTTTATCTTTATCAAGTTAAAATATCAGATGAACATTCATTTTTTTATATTGTTTTTTATTATTTTTATTATTTATTATTTATTATTTTTTATTTTTATTATTTTTATTTTATTTTATTTTATTTAATTTTATTTTTATTTATTTTATTTTTATTATTTTTATTTTATTTTATTTTATTTATTTATTTTATTTTTTTATTTTATTTTATTTTATTTTTATTTTATTTTATTATTTTATTATTTTTAATTATTTTTATTATTTTTATTATTTTATTATTTTTATTATTTTATTATTTTATTATTTATTATTTTTATTATTTTTATTATTTTTATTATTTTATTATTTTATTATTTTATTATTTTATTATATTTATTTTTTGTATATTAATGTTTCATGTATGATCACAATTCATAATGGAAATGTATTTATTAGGAAATATATAATAATCAAATTATAAAGAATTTATTTAAAAATATCAAAGTATTACACACACACACAAAGTAAAATATCAAAAGTTTTATCTTTATTAGCCTTTTCTTAACAACTTGGCTGAGAAGACAATCATTGTAAAACTCAAGTGAATAATGGAATACAAAGGTGACCTACCTTGTGTTCTTTTGATGTGCATTGCATTTTTTTTCTCATTTTTTTTCTTTGGTTTCTTTCAGGTTTCCTTGCTTCGGTGGATTCCTATATGAACCTACCGGCATGCAAAAATTCAATACCACTTAGCTTGTTGTCATTTACACTTATATTTTTTTTTGTTTGCCACTTTCTAATGAGTTTTGTATGGAAATCATACATTTTAAATAAAAATTCCAAAATATAATGCTAGTTTGAAAAATATTACCAAACTAATGTGTTTGGAAACAGCATGGCAATTTGCATTGTTGTGAACGATGGTCATTTACATGCTATTGAATTTTAAAAATCAAAGGCCGGCATTGTGAATGCAGGCTATTAAATTTAAAAAATTTTAAATGTATGCATTGGGAATAATGAGAGAGTGTGTGACATCCAATCTTGTGAAAAATAAGGTTGAACAAGCCGTATCCATGGATATTTGTTCCAGAAGTACATCCACCGCCCTGACTGCCACTACAAATGTCACTCCAGTTTTTGGAACTCATACCAAAAAGAAGCCATAAAACCTCTCACCGTAGCCAACTCTCCTCCTCCATTTCTTTCATTCAGTCAATTTGAACCCATTAGGGAAGGACTTAAGCTTGCCATTAGAAGCACTGACAAAGAAAAGAAGATGTGATGAGGGTTTTACAGGTGATGGAGAGGAAAAAAAAGAAACATCATGATTACTAGAGAGTGTGTGGCAAGCATAGAGAGCGTAGTAAGAGGAGTGAGGGAGAAAATGAAAATTGTTAGATTAGTAACATTTCCTCTGTTCTCTTTAAGGAATCATTCAAAAGTAGATCTTGACCAGAAATTTATAGGGCCTAAGTGCATCGTAGATGCTTATTCGACTAGAGGAGTTGTTTTATATGTGGGTGAACTTAATTGGGTCTCTGATATCTGGCCAAATTATGGTTGGTAGGCACGTAACAACATTACAGAGTATATTATCGCAGAGATGCAAAGTCTGATCTATGGAATATGTAGCGAGAGTAGAAGAGCATGGCTCATGGGAATTGCTACATTCCAAACTTACATCAAGTGGAAAGTAGGCTTTCCCTCTCTAGAGACTATTTGTGAACTTTATGCAGTCATTGTTCCAGTTGGAAGCCTTAATCTTAGCTTCAATCTCAATGGGTAAATCGATTATTATTTTTTTCTTTTTTAACTCAAATTCCTCTAGTGCGATATATTAGTCAGTTATGATACACATCAATGACTCAAATGTATTCCCACAAAGACACACACAAACACATGCACCCACACACTTATTCATATGTATCATCATGTAAACTTATATATATATATATGTGTACATAAACACTTCATATCTCACTAGTCATGCATTTGACTAAGTTTTAAAAAAGAAGAAAAAAGGGTGTAGAAGCAAAACATCTACTTGTGAGAGTGGCTCTGGCTGGGAAAATATTGAATCTGGATTACTTACAAAAAGTGCAACATGCAGCTCCAATTGCTCCATTAACCTCGATAAAGAAACTCAAGTTTGAAACCATGAGTTCATTTCTGCAGTTTCTTCTTGCTCGAGTTTAGTGACATGGCTCTAGTGGTATAAAGAAGAAAAGAGGGGTGATGATAAGGTGCCTATTATTTTTATTAAATATGAAATATGATCTTGTCTACTCAAATATATCTATATCCTCTTCTTCCTATTAAATGATTTATTTTTTTTCTTTAATCATGATTCTGAGTGATCCTATCAACTTCAACAAATCAAGAGATGCTTGCCACAAGAGGCTTCTCCATTTCAATCCAGAGAAAACCATCAAGTTAAATTCATCTTCTTCATCTTCCATTTCTGCATCACCTCTTGATCAAACCACCAATTTAACTTGGTCTCATGTCAAACCCAAATTCAAGCCCAAATTTGGCATCATCAAGCGAGGCAGACATTGATGAAGGTCTTGATTTTTAAAATTCAATCATGTGGCAATGACCGCCATTCACAATAATTACCATTGTCATGCTATTTCTAGATGTACTAGTTTGGTAATATTTTTTAACAAGCATCATATTTTGTATTTTTTATTTAAAACATATTATTTCTATAAAAAAACTCCTTTCTAATTTTCTGATAATTAACCATGGACTAATGGGTGAAGCTGGGAAACAGAAAAGAATATGTTGATCGATAGTTCACTGGAAATCTTGGAGAAATCTTGATTCGGTAATTTAAAAATAAGCTCATGATTATCTCTTTGTGTGAAATTTTTAGCTAATGACAGTTGGTATTGCATGCGCTAGTCTTTGTGTTTATTAGTAGCATTGTGTTGTGTTCTTTATTGGTTTGTAAATTTAATATGTTATGCTCCATGTGAAGGTGTAACAATGTTCTCTATCTGCATTGAATACTAGAGGACAAAGAACTAGAAGATGCTGACCATGCCTGAGAGACCTATATATGTGTTTTTAAGCCCTAGATTATTTTTTTTGTCATTGATGGTATGTGTAGCTGCATGAAAGTACATGTGTTTGTGTTTACACACACACACACACACGGGCACATACATACATGCATAAGTATACATACATGCAACTGATCGTAAGGTTAAAAAAATGCTATTGGAAGAGCAGCTAGATACAAAAAGGGCATTGGCAGATACAAGGAAGGAGTTGGAGGATGAGAGAAAATGTAGACTAGAACTAAAGGAAGCATTACAGTGGCCATGGAGGGACATGCTCGAGTACTAGAGTAGTATACAAATTTTGAGGAGCTGAGTAAGATAAAACAACATCAATTTCACGGACAGATTAGACTTTGTGCACTGTCATTAGATACATTGATGAAAAATCATATGTAATCAAGTTTCGTTATGTTTCTATGTTAACTATGTAACTTATTGTATCAGAAAATTTTATTAACTAATTTTATTTTTTGTTAATTATAAATAATTATTTATAGTTTATGTTTTTTTAAAATTTAATATAAAAATTTAAAAATACGTATTTAAATTTTATGTAAATAATTAAAAATGTTAAAATAATTTTAGAAAGAAAATAGGGAGGGATTTTTCGTCGCTAATATAACTAGGGAATTTTTTCTCGCTAATATAGCTAGGGGTTTTTCCCTCGCTAGTTTTGCTAGGTAATATTTCCTAGCTAATTTTTCTAGACAATATATTTTCTCATTAATTTTTGTGACAAGCACTTTACCTTGGGAAATGTTTCCTCATTAATCCATCATTAATCTATCGTTATATTCACTTTAGCAATGAAAATAACATATTTAGCTATGGAATTTTCCCTAGTAATTTGGGATTTTTCTTGTAGTGTATCTATCTATTTATCTATCTGTCTATCTATCTATCTATTGATCTATCTTTCTTTCTTTCTATCTATCTTTGTATCTATTTGTCTATCAATTTGTTTGTCTATCTATCTATCTATAATTTTGTTGTCTATTTGCCTATCTATCTATCTATCTATCTGTCAATCTATTTGTCTATCTATCTATCTATATATTTATCTATCTATCTATCTATCTATCTATCTGTCGTATGTCTGTCTATCTATTTGTCTATCTATTTGTCTATCTATTTGTTTATCTTTCTCTCTATATATCTATATGTTTTTTTCAATCTTTCTATCTATTTTTCTATCTATCTATCTATCTATCTATTTGTCTATTTATAAGTCTATCTATTTGTCTATCTATCTATATGTCTATCTATTTGTGTGTGCGTGTGTGTGTTTATATATATATATATCTCTATATATCTATCTTTCAAATCAATCTGTCTGTCTACAAGAAATTATCTATATAGATATAGAAATTTAGAGATAGAAATTTCTCTAGCTAATATACGAGGGATTAACTAGGGAACTACAAGAGATATTTGATTTTATATTGAATGACAAATTTGTGATGGATGTGTGATAGATTAGAGATAGAAATTTTTGATTGAAAAATATATCTAGCTAATATTGTCATAGATTTTAGCACTAACATGGGCGACAAATTTATCAATGACTTAGAGACGGATTTTCTCTAGCTAATTAGCTCTAGAAAAATTCCCTCAATAAATCATTATCTAGAAAAATATTTTTACAATTAAATATTAATAGCAAGTGATTAGTTCTAAAATTATAATTTTCACAAAATATATACATTTATCTAGAGATTTTCCCCTAACATAGCTTGAGTTTATTTTCGTCATTATTTATTGTGAATTATTTTTTTTTTGTTTTATATATTATTTGTTTTAATATTTGATATAATTTTATATATTAAAGGTTTGTCATGGTCTATGGATGAGGATCCTTGAAAGATATCTTTTCATCATATAATTATAAAAATAAGATGTTACAAATAAATAATTTCAAAAAAATATAAATACGAATAAAAATTTATATTAATAATGGCAAAAATAACTATTTTTTTGATTATAAAATTTTTAAAAAATATACAAAATATTATTTGAATTAATTAATAATGATATTTAAATATTTGTATTAATAAATACATTAAATAATTATAAAAAATCATAAATAGTTGATTATAATTATATAATCATAAATAGTTGATAATATAATCAACTATTTAAAAAATCATAAATATTGTATTAATAATGATATTTAATAATTATATAAATACATTAAATAAGATGTTACAAAATTTTTTGATTATAATTATAAACATTTTTTAAAATATTTGAAATAATATATCAAAATGCATAAATAGTTGTATTAATAAAAACATAAAATCATTATTTGTTTGATAAAAAAAATATTCATAAAAAAATCTGAATTAACAAATAAATAAGAAAATATATATATTAATAAAACTTAAAAAAAAGTTTAATGATTATAGAAATTTTTTTTAAGAAATATTACTAAAAGATTTGAAATATTTGAATTATAAATAAAATCATATTTTTTATTAAATTTAATATAAAATAAATTGATATTTAATGATAGATATATTGATGTTTTAAATACATCCAAAAACTTTTGACGAGTTATAAAAAAAATATCTCCAAGTGCTTATTAAAAAAATACTTTAGGTATTTTTTTAGGGTTTAATAAAAGATTTTGGTCATATTACTAATGATATTTTTTCTCTTATACACACTTAAAATTATTTTTAGCCCTATTAACACTTTTGAAAATCACTACCAAACTGACCATAAGTTGATTTTAATACAAACTTTATTTTTGCCTCTACTAAAATTTATAAGAATTAAATCATTGAGTAAATTATTATAGTAAATTAAAAAGAAAATAAAAAATAATATTAAATTTAATATAAAATATGTAATCTTAAAATAATAAATAAATAAATAAATATTAATATTTTAAAATTAAAATATGTTAAACATGAACAATAACCTAATTGGTGCCTGGGAAAAATAGCATCAAGGAAGCAAACTGCTTACGAAAGATTGTTGGCAGTGTGTTATGCTTCATCATTCTAATTCTGATTGATGTTTTGACTTTTCAATTAGTCTTTTTCTATATTTTCTTTAACATAAATTATCATGATACATAAACTAATCAGTGTTCTTTCAATTTGAAGACCTAATTTTTGTGTTTTTCATTTGTTGCATTATTTGATCATGTTTTCAGTTTTTGATGAAGAATGAAAAATATGATTTTGGAATTGGTATGATGATCAAACTTGGTAATTTAAATCAATGTCGAACAAAATAATTTTTTTTCCATGGATTTTTTTGAAAAGTGCTAATTATTCTTACCATTTATTAAAATTAGGTATCCACTTAGGTGGGTGATAGGAAGAACTATCTACCCAGGATTGACTTAACAGCTAGAACAAAATGGAAGTGTGAGTCCTTGGAATCTACTCTCAACAATTTTCTTATGTATATCAATGAGATATATGCTAGGAGACTCTCCAGAATATCTTTTATTAATTTATTCTTCTTATGTTATAATTACATGTTAAATTACTTATTATTCTAGGATAACTGAATTTGTTCGATTTTCCTATATCCTTCAAAACTATTAGTCTATTCACAATGCCAAATATTTTTTGCATTTGTTTCATGGGCAACTTTTCTATAGACAGAGGTTTAAGTGATTGTCTACTTTTGTCTGCCTTTCATTTTTAAACTGAAGTTTGATTTGATGATATTACTTAAGTAATATAATAAGTAAATGGTGTTGGTGTGGGCTGACAGTAGTAGCTTATTTTTCCATGGTAAATGATACAAGCATTGTTAGCTTTTACAAGCATGTTTGAATGTAAATATTTTAAATAAAATATGCATAAATTAGGTTATAGATATTTAAAAAATTGAAAATAGGTTGGTGAACATTTATTTACTACACTGTAAACTAGGAAAAAAAATTTAATGGTATACTCAACTTCCATTGAAATTTGCATACATACAATATAAATACCATCTTAGTTGAGAAAAAATTGATATTAAGATTATATAAAATTTTATGAATGCTAGCTGATCACAAATAATGCATAGGATGAAATGTCAGTATTCTTTTAAATCTTATTGTTTAACACAATGTGTTTTATTTATTCATGAATAATTTAATTAAAAGAAAATCATATATTTTCTGGTGTATGATTCAATAAAGTTTACAAGTGATGGAAGTTTTGACTCTTTATTATGCTTGTGTTAAAGATGATATGTTGGGTAAAGCCAAAATATTTATCAGTTTAATTAGAAATTAAGTTTGGCAAAACTTATATCTTAAGAGTTTGGTTGCTCACATTGATTTAGTAGACTGAAAATACTTAGCCTAGATCTTAGTTTCTTAGTTTGCAAGTGAATACCTACTCAAGTTGTGCTACTTGAATTGTTGATATTGTGTAATCTTGATAAATCAAATTCATTAAATTTAAAATTGTTCAGGTTTTTTTTTTCACAACCTCCATAATTTTGATAAAATTAAAGAAAAAATTAATTTTTTTCATTATAAAAAAAGAAAGCATCCTCAATTAATATAAAATATGAGCTAATCATGGTGTTGCTAATTAGTAAATTCTTTTTTTTTTTTGCTAATTTAATATTGTTTGAAAATATTTTTTATTGTTGTTAGGTGTTATTAGACCTAGAAAAATTATGTATTGGTGCATTAGAATAATAATTTTTAAAAAGTACCTAAATAAGTAAAATATTCATATTAAAAAATACATCAAAATAAAGATTTCTACTTTTTGGTAAACTCAAAAAATTCTTTTATTGGTCCTGTATATTTATTGATTTGAAAAAAAATAAAAACAAAAAATCTATTTTCAAAAACACTATAGCAAGAGAGGTATACTGTTTTGGAAAATATTATGCCGATTTGAAGCAATATAATATTTATATAAATATTATAAACACATAACATTATATATAAATATTTATACATTTTTATAAACATATGACATTATAATAAATGTTTATACTCTAATATAATATATATATTTGTATAACATTATATATAAATATTGATATGTTTATATAAACATATAATGTTATATATAAATGTTTTATACATATGTATAAATGTTTATAATATTTATACAACATTTACAATACTCTATCCATTTATATAATTGTTTATATAGCATTTATAAAAATATAAAATGTTTATACATATTTATAAAAATTTATATAATATATAAATTTTTATATAAAAAAATATAATATTTATAATGTTTATATAATTGCGATATTATACAATATAATATTTATAAAAGTGTTTCATTTATATATATATATTATATATATGTAACATTTATAAAAAATATTTAATACAACATTATATCTAAACACTTGTACATTTATATAATCTTATGCCATTATATTTAAAAGTTTAACTTTAATATAAATGTGCAACTAAGAGAATAGTGATGTGCAATAAGATGTTTGTATGCATACACAAGAGATTATCTATATAATATATATATATATATCATATGAAGAAATGATATATTATAGAGGGATATTAATAGTTTTATCTATGAATGAGGACGAGAGTAGTATTGGGTATTTAGAGAGACAAGTCAATTATCATTGTCATTTGGGAGTCTTCATAGAGCTCTTCTATCATGATGATTACTTTAAAGAAGTAAACAAATCTTTTTTTTTAATTTTTTGTTGATACTTCTTATTTGTTATTTATTATAGTTTTTGTAACTCATCTTTTTACTCAGGATGTATGATTATTAACATGGAAGTTAATAATCATAGTATAGAAAATAATTATTTGCTTAATATTTTCTTATTTTTTAAAAAATATTGAAATAGCTACAAAAAAATTATCTAAAATTATTTGTTATATTAATATACAAGTTGAAATTTGTTGCTTTTGTCTTTTTTTTTATTTTTGGATTTATTTGTATTCTTATTTTTGTAAGTTATATTTGTAAGTAATTAATTTTTACTTTTATTTTTTTGGATAATGTTAAGATTATATATTTTTATTGTTATGGTCAGATATTTTATTAGGTGTTTCAATATTATTGATATGTTACTTATTCATTATTTACTTAGTTATTTATTTTTTATTTAATTGAGATGTTATAAATTTTATATAGTTATACATTTATACAATATATCAATGGTTATATGAAATAAATATATTTTTAATAAATGAAATAATATGAAAATTTATTTGCCAATTACTAGTTTTCATGGTTAATAGTAATATTATTTATTTTCACCATTATTATAAACATAAAATTAATTTTTTTATTTCTGAAATTTATTTGATTAATTTATAAATATCATAAAAAATAACTATAAGAATTTCATAAACTATTAACCATAAATTTATTTAATTATTAAATAATATAATTAATGGTTAAATATAAAATAATTTGTTTTCTAATATTTTCTTTTTTTGACCCGTCACTCACCCGTCTGGTCATCTCTACTTAATTAGGTCAGTTCACTTCTAAAAAACATTTGTCTCTCAGAACACACCTTTGTCAGAGCATCATTTCGTAGATTCTTATTAAACAAAGAAAATATATATATCTATCTATCTATCTATCTCTCTATCTATCTCTCTCTACCTATTTTTTTGTTTATTTTCATTATAATTTAATGAGAAATTAGTAATGAGTTTTGCAAATTTAAAATCAGCAGTGAGCTTAATGGTACTTTTTTATTGATTTCTTCTGTGTCAATGATAAATCAGTAGTGTGAATTTTTTATTTTAATGATTATTTTTTAAAAGGTTTAATGGATTTCAAATTAACAGAAAGTGTGCTATCTCTGAAATTGAAGAAGAATAGTAAAAGAGAACGAAACAAATAACAAGAGGAGGAGAAGAGTAAGGTACTGTAATTTTGTAAATTCAAGGTATATCTTATATTTTAATTTATGGTTTTTATATTTTAGAATTTTTGTCCTATAAAGAAGGTGTATATGAAGAACCTATGAAAATTTATCTACTAATCAAGCTTTTGGGGTTATAGTGTGAAACTCTATATTTCTCAAAGAAGAAGTTACAGCTTAACCATAACCTTTAATTTTGATGTCATTACTCATGTTGATAGTTTGTTGAGGCTGTAATTTGTGTTGGTGGATGATGATGATTTCTGTTCAGTTTTTTTTTCCTAATAAATCATATTTTTTGGCCTTTAATTAGGTACCCAATATATTCCATAGTAATTCTTCTTTGTTAAGATCATAGATGCTTTAATTAATTTAATTGGCCTGATATTAATTATTGTTTAATAGTACTATTGAAAAAATGCACTACACTAAACTTTATTATATCTATATATATTGGAATTTAGAATCAAAGCACACTTGATTGAGAAATGGAAGGTGTAGAAGACTAAGAACCCAAGTCAGACTATATATTATTATAGCAGGAGAACAAACATTGTGCAAAATTTTCTCAATGTGTTTTATTAGATACCATGCATTCTCAAAGCACACTAATCATGCATGGTAATTTTTTTGGTGTATACATTTATAATAAGTAATTATTCCATCATTATACAATGTTCACATGAGTAATATGATAGATAATTTGATTAGAAATAAGTATACCCTTCTTTTTTAAAAAAATGCGCATATAGTATTTTATCCAGATTAGTGTAGATGTGTGGTGCATGTGAAGTTGCTTATTTATTATTTACAATGAAATATGTGTACTAATATACTTTTGAACACAAAAAACTTGCCAATTTTTGACACATAAAAAATTAGAAAATAATAAATAATATTGTTCAACTAAATGAAAAAAAAATCAAACGTGTCATTTAATAAAGACTTTCATAATTTTGACTATGATCTAATGTTGATTCTGAGATTATTATTGAGAATCAAAATATCAAAATAATGTTTTTTGATTAAAATTGCTTATTGGATCTAAATCTTCATAAGAAAATATTCCTTTAATATTGGTGTGATATTTTAGATTTAATGTTATTATAGTAGTATATTTTTTGTTAAATTCAATATTTAGCAATAAAAAATTAATGATAAACAAAAATCAAAAATTATCATTAATGAATAATATGATATTCTTGATATATGATACTCTTGATATAGCATATATTTTCTTTTTATTTTTTTGCTTTTCAGCTATTTTAGATTTAGCATATGTTAATAAACCCCTTAGTGCAGTTTATGATACTCTTGATATATGATACACACACACACACACACATATGTATGTATAATTTTTTGTTTGTAATTATTTGTATGATTATATTTTTTGTTATTTATATATTTTCAATGTGTTGTTGTGATGTAACATCATAATATGAGTATATTAAATAAGTTTATAATTTTTTTGCAATTATAGCCATGTTATTGGTTGATAAAATTAAATAACCCATTTTAGAATCTTTTAAAAAAAGTGATGTGGCTATTTGGTTGATTTGCTCTTTGATTATTTGGGTATTGTGAAAAATAGCCTTCTCGGACTGCTATTGCCAAAATATAGCTTTTTTAAATATTTTGTTTGATGAAATAATACTCTAATGTATTCAGTCTGCTCATAAAAGATTATATTGGAAATAACATATCATCTGAGCTAACAACCATCATAGAAAATGAAAATAGGCTTTTCAAAACAAAAATTAATTTCTCAGTTAAATATCTAATCAATAAAAGTATATAAGTGATGGTCATATCTATAATTTTTGCTAAATTTATAAGTTGTCATCCTTCGTATTGTTTATGTTTGAATTGATGTGTATGTAAATAATCCTTAAGTAAATTACTCAAATATTAGGATAAATTTCTTTTGCACTGCTATTTTTTAGGCAGTTCTTTAGTTCATAAGATGGTGTGTCCTTAGGTTGCTACTTCAATTAACTATTTATTTATGCATTTCTTTGGCATTTACTCTTAGTGTTTTATTCGTGTGTCTCTTTAATGTTAAGCTTTAGTTTTACTAGATTATATCCATCTATTTCTAATATCTATCTTGTTAGTAAACTTAATGTAGGATGTGACAGAATTACTAAGATCTCTATAGTCAATGAGTTTTGCTTACTTCTTATTCTTATTATCTCAGTCAGTTTTCTTTAGCAAACTATCTCTTAATTATAGTTCTCCACAAAATATGTTAATGTTAATGCTTGTAATTGTTCATATCTTTAATTAGTCTATATTTGTAATGCTAAAAATTTGAAATTGCAGGCTGTTTCACATCTATGTTTTCTAGTTTAATACTTTGTATGATATATTTCTAGTTCAAATCTATTATGGTTCATGTCTTAATTCTTCATTAATTCATTTTCCAAAGTTCTTGGAATTGGATCTTCATTCCATTTATTTTTCGTTCCTATTTATTTTTTATATTCAAAGATTGAATTGAATAACAGTTGAAATTTTTTTATTTGATCTTCATTGAGAAATGAGAAGCTTACTCCTTCAAACTTGTAATTCAATTCTTGTTTGCTTCCCTTTGTTGTCATTTCATTTGGTTCTTGTGTTCTCCTAATTCTTGTCTTTTTGTGTTGCTTTGATTGATTCACTGGAAGAGACATGCTCTATTCATCTATATATAGCATGATATATTTTCACATTTAGCGTGCTAATAAATGCTCTATTTCTTCATGTAGATTCTACAAATGCATTGCCTAGAAATTCATGATATTTTATCTTTGCATATTCATCTATAAGTGATTTTATTTAATTAATAGTATTATTTGAAGTCAATTGTATGTTTCATTTAAAATTATGATTAAGCATAATTCTTTGCAAATATAACAGTGAAAAATGAGTTCAGATCATCAGTGGATATATAAAAGGTTTATAAATAGAATTTTGAATAAATATTTTTTGAGTGGGCTAGAAACTTTCATTTACTTGCTTATAGTCAATCGATATGGATGGGCAGGGATAAAATTAAGTGTCCTTGTAATAACTGCAAGTGTTAGAATATGCCTTTTCATGATAAGACTATTAGATACTATATGGCTAAATATGGCTTTGTACCAAATTATTTAGTTTTGATTTATCAAGGAGAAAGTACAATGGATGTGAACATTGATCAAAATGAGGGTATTGAATCATATGTTTGTAGTGAAGAAACATCAAACACATACCATAAAATGGTCATGGAAGCTACTGGTGCTGACTTTAATATGGATTACATGGATGAACCACCTAATCTTGAAGCTTAGAAATTTTATGATATGCTTGCTGCAGATAATTAGTTGTGGCCTGGTTGTAAAACACATTCACAATTATCACTTGTGACTTGACTTATGAGCATGAAGTTAAAAAATCATATCTCTATGAATTTATTTGATTAGATGACAGAACTGATGAAAGAGATTATTCCTGATAATAATTTGGTCACTAATAACTTTTATACCATTAAGAAATTACTATGAGGTATGGGTCTACCAGTGGAAAATATTGATTGTTATTTTAATGGATGTATGTTATATTGGGGTGGTGATAGTGATTTAAGCAGCTATATGTTTTGTGATCATCCTTAGTTTCAGATGGTACCTCGTGTTGTAGAAATGTGACAGAAGATGAAAGTTGCAATTAAGAAAATTTATTACTTCCCTTTAATTCCTCGATTACAGGACAATAAGCATCAAATGTTACCGCACATGATATTAGGTGGCATTCTGAGCATGAGGTTGAACAAGGTGATGCATCATCCATTAGATTCACTTTCTTGGAAGAATTTTAATCATATACATCATCCTAAGTTATTTGGAATGAAAAGTCATGATTATCGTATTTATGTAGATGTTAATACCAATTGATTTTCGTGAAATACTATCCTTAAGTGTTTGGAAGGTTCTTACAGAACTTAATTTATTCTTCAAATAACTATTCACAACCACAACCAAAATAGATGACATGTTGAGACTAGAGAATGACATACCTCTCATTCTTTGTAAGCTCGAATGGATATTCCTAACATGTTTTTTTCACTCAATGAAGCATTTGCCAGTCCATTTGACTTATGAAGCAAGGATAGCAAGGTCAGTGCAATAGATGTGGATGTATCTCTTTGAGAGGTAAATAAATTTAAGTAGCTATGTTTTATTATTTTAAGCATAAATTAATATTGTAATTTTATTTAAATGAAACCTAACATAATGCTTATGCAGTAGAAGAAGCATCATCATTTTGTTCTTATTATTTTGAGGACCATGTCAATACAAAGAATATAAATGTTCCTTGGGATGATGAAGGTCATGAGCTGGTGGAAGATAAATCTAAGGACAAACTATCTATCTTCAACACCTTGGAAGAGCAATTGTAAGTGTAAAGAAAAGCTATATGACAGATGAAGAGTACAAAGCAACCCAGAGCTACGTTTTACTTAATTGTGAGAAAGTGGAACCATACATTGAGTATGTATACCTAAAATGGTTGCATGTTTAATCATAGGATAATTTTGTCCTGAATATAAATAATTTAAAATTGTTATCCATTATTTTCTCTCTATTGGTATTTGTGTGTGTTATGTTAAGCAGTTAAAACATAGACAACCAATCATTCCGAGACATCAGGTCGATTCTATGCTAGAAATAGAATTTGCAAATTGGTTCAAGAACTATGTAAGAATTATTAAGCATTAATTTTTTGAATATTTTGATTTATTAGTATCTTATATTTTTAACATCATTTGTTGATTTAATGCAACTTACAAATGATCTTTCAAATGGAGATACCAACATATTCATATAGAATCTAAGTAAATGCACATTTAGATATGTAACAACCTATCTGGGTATTTTGTCAATGGCTATAAATTTCACACAAAAGGGCACGATTCTTCTAAAGCAACTATGAACAGTGGTGTATGCATTAAAGGCTCAAGTTATAGTGTAGATGAGATTGATTATTATAGTCAAATAGCAGAAGTTATTGAGTTGGAGTATCTTGGACACAAAAATAATAGGATTGTATTATTAAATATGAGTGGTTTGATCCTATACGAAATGTGGGTACAAAAATTTATTTGGATTATAAGCTAGCGATGTTAATCATAAACATAGATTTAATCGATATGAGCCATTTATTATAGTAGTTCAAACCTCTCAAGTATATTATTTTACATATCTTTGTTTATCTCGTGATAAGAGTGACCGGTGGGCCATTTGCAAAATCAAAACTCAATCAAATTTTTAAGAACCAACATCTTGAAAATGAAGTGCAAACATAGCTATTGCACCACATATATAATATTGAGCATGTGCAAGTAGATAAAGATCCAGAAACTTATGTGACTCAAATGGTGGCCTAATAAAAATTGAAGATGATCATTTTCTATCTGAAGATAAGTTGGAACTTCCATCAGAATCACATAAAATGTCAGAAGATCCATTAAAGGATGATAGTGATACCAATAATTAAACTGTTATAGTTGTATTAGAATATTATACTTTCAAAGACTTTCTATATTTTGTTGTAATTTATTGGTGTGTTATTCTAAAATGCATGGTTATTCATCATACAATATCAATTTATGTTTTCATTATATCTCTATTATTTGTACTTTGTTTTTACTTTTGTACAGTAGATGGTCATAAAGGACATGGGTGTGGTGCAGGTGTACGTGGACATAGACATGGACAAGATTCATCTAGTATTTTATGTCCTATTGTGCAGTCAGTACCATCTCATACCCACCCAATCTAGACTTCAACATCATCATCACCTTCACCATCACCATCACCACAATCATTGACACCTTTATCATCACCTTTATCAGATATAAGGCCACCATCCATTGTCCTCCTACACACACTTTTGATCCATCACCATCATCTACACCACATTTTACACCATCAGTTGTTCCCTCATTTACACACCATCGACGTCATCAAATGTTGTGACTTCTCTAAAGGCAATGTTAGGTTAGTAATAGAGATTTTGGGTGAGAGGCAATATAAATATGTAAATATTACTTTAATAAAAAATTATGATGTCCCTGTTAGTGGTTTTTTTTATATATAGTTATGAATTGCTTGTTTTCAATGTTAATTGTTTATTTTTACAGTTTAATTCCATTTACAAGTGTTCGGCTATAATTACAAAGTCATTCAAAAAAATAGTTGATTCCAAAGCATTCTCATGGAAGAAAGTTTCTGAATCAACAAAAGAGACAAACTTTTATGACTTTTAGTTAAAAACAAAGATTACAAAAGCATTAAAAAATAAGTATCTATATAGTTAACTATTATGTTAGTTATTATTCAAGTAAAAAAGAATTATGTTCTTGTTATTAAAATAGTTTTTTTGTGAATTTTTTATATATAGAATCAGTGTACATGGGGAGCCAAATTTGATGGGTGGATAAAGTCATTGTGGGAGAGAAAAGCTACCAAACGATACTCAAATTTTGTCTATAAATTGAAGATTCTAAAAGATAGGCCTGATTTTATACCTAAGGATGAGTAACCCAAGTGGCTTAAGTATTGGAAGGAGCCAGAAGTAAAGAAAAAATCAAAGATATCCAGCAAAAACCGAAGGTAGCAATTTATAACTTTAAAACTTTAAAACATTTGTATATTTAACAGTTGGCCTAAAGTCCAAATAGTTCAAATCTTTGCATGTTTTTTCATTTTAGCTAAAATTTTTTAACATATATTATTTTTTGACTTAATAAATACATACATTAGGCTTGAGAACTAGGTCAAAATCCCAATTTTTATGAGATTTTTAGAAAGATGCACGTGAAGAAAATGGATGGGTAGTTTGTTGACAACAAATCTCAGGATTGCTATAAGAATCTATTATATTAATAAACTTTTAAAATACTATAGTAAATATTAAAAGTTGTGTGGAATAAAAAATATTTGATTTATTTTATTTATATCTAGCACAATATTTTATTCTATTTTATCATAAGACTTCATGGAGGAATGTTTGATAGATGATTCTCAGCCAGTTGATAATTTAATATATTCAACCAATTGACTATGATCCAATCTATTTGGGGACCATAGAATGTTAAAAGAAGCAGCAAGTGTACGACATCAGCTCGAAGGGTGTGCTTTTTGTTCTAGTAGTCATGCTTTATTTCCTCTAACTCAACAAAGGTGGATGAGGTGGTCATAAAGCAAGTAATTGAAACAAATGAATGTTTTATATTTATATAGAGAGAAATGAAAGAAAAGGATTAGCAGATTATTCTTTTGAAGGAAGAAATCCAGGAAATGAATGAAGTGAATGATGAGATGAAAGAAATTAAGAATGCAATGCAATAGTAGATGTCCTATATGGAGACACAATTAGCAGGCTTGACATGAGAGATAGCATACCAAGTTCTACTAGAGAACCCACACAGGAGAGGAAAACACAAATCCACCAGCTAATGATGAGGATTATAATTTAGTTTAAATGATTATATACTTATGATATATTTTGTTTTAACTATGTAACTATTGTATCAGAATAATTTTTTAACTTTTTAGTTTTTTTAATTTTAAAAAATGGTTTATAGTATATTTTTTATTCAATTTTAATATAAAAATTTTAATAAAAGTAATTAAAATTTTTTGTAAAAAAATAACAATTGTGAAAATTGTTTTGGAATGACAATAGCTAGGTATAGTTGTCAAATGTGCCAGGCCAGCCCGGTCCGGAATGAAGCATGGCATAGTTTGGCTATGCTTGGCTCGGAAAGGCACAAGAATGACCCATGCCCATGCTAATGTTGGGCCTACCCTCGACACAGGTCGTGCCATGCCAGGCCAAGGGATTTTGATCCGCATTCCTTGCCAGGCACGTCAAGATGCCTGCACATGGGCACGACAAGAATGCCTGGCACATGGGCACGGCACACGTGACCACATAGTGAGCATGGTAACGACATAATGCCTAGCACATGGGTTCGGCGCCATCCCGCCATGTCGCCATGCGTCTTTGCTCTTTTAGAGCCTGGCAGGCATCACCTATCAGGTGTCAGCTCGTATTGACCATGTTTGGTGTGTGGTCATGCGTGCAATGCCTACATGCTAGGCAAGACATAATGGGCCGAGGCACGGCATGATGGGCTGGGGCATGGAATGATGGGATGGGGCATGGCACGATGGGCACGAATATGGCACTATAGAGTGCCATGCCTGGCATGGGCATGACTGAATCGTGCCGGGCCCAGGCCCATCGTGATATAAAGATAGATAGACAGATTTACATATAAATAAATATATAGAAAAATAGATAAACAGATTGAAATATAAATAAATAAAAAGATAGATATATACACAAATAGATAAAAAGACAAATCAACAAATAGAGCAATAGATAGATAAACAAATAGAGAGAATGACAGATAGTCAAATCGATAGATAGACATATAGATAGAAAGATAGATGAATGAATAGATATTTAAAAATATAATTAGATAGATATATAAATAGAAATATAAATACATAGATAGACAGATAGAGAAATCAACAAATGCACAGATAAATAGTTAGAAATATAGTCTGATTGATAGATTAAATAATTCATATAAATACACACACACACACACACACACACACACATATATATATATATATATAGATTGATAGACAAACACATAAATATATAGATAGACAAATCGACATATAGATAGATACACAAAAACACGGCTATATACTGAGATAGTTATATATATATAGATATACAGATAAACAAATATATAGATAGACAGATAGAAATATAAATAGATATACATAATTATAGATATATAGATAGATATGCAGATAAACATATATATAGATAGAAAGAATGATAGATAGTCAGATAGACAGATAGATATATTGATGGACAAATAAATTGATAGACAAATTGACATGTAGATAAATAGATAGATAAACAAGTAGATAGAAAGATAGATAGAATGTTTGACATATAGATAGATTGATCGATAGATAGACATATAGCTAGATAGCACATAGACTAATAAACTAATATACTAAGAAATAGAAAGCGAGTGAGATAGACAGAGAGATAGACAAATTTAAAGATGGATAGATAGATAGAAAGATAGAGAGATAAATAGAAAGACATATTGACATATAGATAGATAAGAAAATTCATAGATAGACTAATAGTCTAATAGACGAATAGAGAGATAGTAAAAAAAATAAATAGATAGATAGATATATAGAAATATTGATAGATAGACAAATATAAAGATATATACAAATAGAGATACCTAGACAAATAGTCACATAGACAGACAGATAGATAGACAGATAGATAAAGAAAAACACAAATAGATAAAAAAAAGATAACTAGATAGATAGATAGATAGACAGACAGATATATAGGCTAACAGATAGATGGATTGATGGATAAATAGATAGAGAGATAGATAGACAGATAGAAAGTCAGATAGAAAGTTAGATAGATCGACAAATAAATAGATTGATTTAGAGAAATATATATATATAATATATATATATATAGACATATAGACTT
>JAREIK010000484.1:0-20657 GCA_029783825.1 Sapria himalayana
CTGTCTATATATTTTCTATCTATAAATATATCTTACATTCTGTCTATCTATCAATCTTTCTATCATTCTATCAGCTATCTGTCTGTGTTTCTATCTATCTATCTATCTATTTGTCTATCAATCTGTCTATCTATTTATTTATCTGTATATCTATCTATCTATAAATCTATATGTTTAAATTTAAATCGTGCTCTTTCTATCTATCTTTCTATCTATCTTTCTATCTATCTTTCTATCTATCTTTCTATCTATCTTTCTATCTATATATCTATCTATCTTTCTTTCTTTCTATCAATATGACTATCTATCTATCTATCTATCTCTTAATCATTCAATTATCAATCTATTTATCTATTTATATTTCTATCTATTTGTCTATCAATCTATCTAACTATCTGTCTATATATATATATATATTTATTATGTATGTATGTATGTATCTATAAATATATGTATCCATATATCTATCTACATATATATCTAACTGTCTATCTTTCTATATGTCTATCTGTCTGTCCTCTCTATATATCTATTTTTATCTGTCTATCTTCCTATCCTTAATCATCTAGCCAGAGGCATCTATCTACCTATCATATACACTTATTAATCACTATCTAATCTATCTATCTATATTTAGACTATACCTGCCTATCTATTTGCTTATCTCTTTATATCTATCTATCTATCCTAACTCTCTGTCTCCATATCTATCTATCTATTTGTCTATTTGTTTATCTATCCATCTGACTATCTTCATATCTATCTAGCTATATATCTACCTATCCTATCTATCTATCTATATATTAATCTGCCAATCTACCAGTTAATTATCTGTTTACCTATCTTTCTTTATGGACTATCTAACTATATATCTATCTGTCTGTCTATCAATCTATAAATCAATCTTTCTATCCATCTATTTGTCTGTCTGTCATTTGCCCATATAATCTATCTATCTGAACTATATGTCTATCTATTTATCTGTTTATGTTTTAATATGCCTATCTATATATCTATCTCTCTAACTATCTGGCACTCTATCTATCTGTCTATGTGTTTAACTATAAATTTATCTATTTGTCTATATATTATATATATATATATCAATCAATCTATCAATCTATCTATATATCTATTTATCTATTATTGTCACTATCTATCTCTCTATTTATCTATATGTCTATCTATATGTCTATCTATCTATCTTTCTATCTATAAATTTGTCTATCTATCTATATCTCTATATGTCTATCATTCGACTCTTTGTATCTTTCTATATGGTTATCTAGCTATTTCTCTATCTATCTTGTCTATATATATGTCTATTTGTCTATCTATATATTTATCTATTATCTATATGTGTATTCATTTATTGTCTATTCCCCTATTTATTTATCTATTGTATATCAAACTATCAGTCTATTTAAATATCTATCTATTTATCTGTCTATATGTCTATTTGTATATTGGTTTTTTTATCTATCCGTCTATCAGGCTATTTGTCTATCTGTATATATGTATATTTGTTTATCTATCTATATGTAGATCTGTCTATCTTCTTAATTATATATCTATCTATTTATCTTTTTATCTATATAACTGTCTATCTGTATTTTTGTTTATCTGTTTAATTGTCAATCTTTCTATTAGTAAATCTATCTATATGTCTATCTATCTAACTATGTATATGTCAATATGATAATCTATCTAACTAACTAACTATTTATCTTTCTATATATCTAAATCTCTCTCTCTATCTATCTTCCTATCTGGCTATCTATCAATCATATGTCTATCTATCTCTCTATCTATCCTTCTATCTATGTATCTATCTATCTATTTGTTTATCTATTTTATATATCTATCTGTCTTTCTATATATCTATCTATCTTTCTATCTATCTAGTTAACTTTATGTCTATATTTCAATCTATGTATCTATCCATGTGGTTATATTGCTACCTGGCTATTTTTATATCAGTCTATCTATTTTTCAGTATATATGTCTATCTATCTACTTGTCAATATGTCTATCTATCTATTTATTTATTTGTCTATTTATATATTTGTCCTTCTGTTTATCAGTATATCTATCAATCTATCAATCTATCAATCAATCTGTCTATCTGTATAACTATATCTGTCTATCTGTCTATTTATCTTCTGTGTATAAATTGATCTGTCTATATGTCTAGCTATCTATCTATCTATTTATCTATCTATCTTTAAATCTATCTATGTATCTATCTGTCTATCTATCTTTCTCTATATGTCTATCTGTCTATCTATTAATATGTCTATCTTTCAATCTATATATTTATCTATCTGTCTATCTATTTATTTGTATATCTATCTATTTGTCAATTTGTCTTTTTGCCTATCTGTATATCTTTCTATTTGTTTATATATTTGTTAATCTATCTATTTATCAATCTGTCTATCTGTTTGTGTATCTATGAATCTATCTATCTATCCTTAAATATATATATATCTATCTATCTATCTGTTCATCTATTTGTCTATTTGTTTATCAATCTATTTTTCTCACTGTCTATCTGTATATCTATATATCTATATATTTATCTATCAATATATCTATTTATCTACCTATCTCTCTACCTATCTATTTAATATATATATCTATCTAAATGTCTATTTATCTATCTATTTAGCTACCTATATGCCTATCTGTCTATCTATCAAAATATTTATCTATCTATATGTATATCTTTCTATTAGCCAATATTAATATCTGCCTATCTATCTATCTATCTAGCTGTTTGTCTATCTATCTATCTATCTATCTATCTTGCTATCTATCTATATGTCTATCTATCTATCTATATATTTATCTAATTAATTATCTATCTATCTATTTGTCTGTCTGTCTATCTGTAAATCTATCTATCTGTCTGTTTGTCTATCTATCTATCTATCTATCTATTTATCTATTTATCCGTATATCTATCTATCTTTCTATTTGCATATCTATCTATTTGTATATCTATCTACCTTTTTATCTATCTATCTATCTATCTATCTATCTATTGTGAAGTTGCCTATCTCTCTATCTATCTGTCTATTTGTCTTCTGTCTATCTATGTATCAATCAATCAATCAATCAATAAATCTATCTATCTATCTATGTATCTGTCTTTCTATCTATCTCTATATATATGTGAATGTCTATCTCTCTAAATGTTTAACTATCTACCTATCTATTGGCCTATCTGTTTATATATCTATCTATTTATTTGTCTATTTGTCTATCCATGTATCTATCTATCTATCTCTGTATCTATCGATCTAAAGATCTATCTACCTATCAATCAATCAATTAATATATATATATCTATTTATCTATCTATCTATCTTTATATGTACCTACTTGGAAATCTTGCTATCTGTTTACCTATCTGTCTATTTGTCTATCTAACTATCTATTATTCTATTTGTATATATGTCTATTTGTCTATGTATCTATCTGCCTCTCTTCATTTCAGTCTATCTATCTATGTGTCTATTTATCTATTTATCTATGAAAATATTTTATATCTGTCTATCTATCTAGCTGACTATTTTTCAATCTATCAATCTATCTTTCTATAATTCTATTTGTCTATTTTCTTATGTATCTTTTTATCTATATATTTATTTGTTGTTTGTCAATTTATTATCTATCTATCTAAATATCTATCTATCTATCTATATATCTATCTATCTATTTATAAGTTTTTCTCTTTTTCTATCTACTTGTCTATATATCTATCTATCTATCTGACTATCTTTCTATCTGTCTATTTGTGTATATGTCTTTCTGTATATCTCTCTAAATCTATATCTATCCATGTCTTTCATGTATCTACCTATATATTTATCTATCTATATATCTATCTATGTATCTCTCTATCTGTGTGTGTGTGTGTTTGTCTCTTTATATATTTGTCTGTGTTTGTTTTTCTGTCTATTTCTCTATCTATCTTTTGCCTATTTGGTTGTATGTCTATCTATCTATCTTCGGTCTATCTATCTCTCTTTCTCTTTTTTTGTCTATTTGTCTATCTATATATCAATCGTTATAAATTTCTATATCTCTTTCAATCTAAATATCTATCTATCTATATATCTATATAACTATCTATCTATATATTTATTTATCTATCTGTCTGTCTGTCTATCTATTTATCTGTCTATATGACTATATGACTTTTTGTCTATCTGTCTATCTATCTATCTATAAATCTATATAACTATCTATCTTTCTATCTATTTGTTCTTTTGTAAATTTGTCTATCTATCTATCTATCTTATGTCTATGTGTCTATCTATCTATTTGTTTATCTATATTTTGTATATCTGCCTATCTTTCTATCTGTATAGTTATCTATCTGTCTATTTGTCTATCTGTCTATCTATCTTTTTATTTGTCTATTTGTCTATCTGTCTATCTATATATTTGTCTAAATGTCTATCTGCATATTTTTCTATCATTCAATTTCTCTATCTATCTTTCTATATTTATATCTATTTATCTATCTATCTCTCTATCTATCTATGTATCAATCTATCTATTTTTCTATTTGTCTATCTGCCTATCTATCTAAATGGTCAATCTATTTATCTCGCTATCTATTTATCTATTTATTAGTTTATCTCTTAATTTACTACTCATTATCTATCTATCTTTCTTTCTATCTATTTGTCTATAAGACATTATGTCTATCTATCTATCCATATATCCATCTCTTTATATGTATATCGATCTATTTATCTGTCTATATGATTATCAGTCTATCTGTCTATCTTTCAAACTATTTATCTCTCAATATGTCCATCTATCTATATACCTATCTTTCTATCTATCTATCTGTCTATTTAACTATATGTATTTTAATTTTTCTTTCTATCTATCTTTCTCTTTATCTATCTATCTATATTTTAGTTAATAAGTCTATCTATCTATCTGTCAATATGGTCTATATCTTTATCTCTCTATCTATCTATCTATCTGTCAATCTATTTTTATATCTATCTGTCTATCTATCTATTTATCTCTATATCTAGCTTTGAATATATTTATCTATCTATCTGTAATTTGACTATGTATCTTTTTGTTTATCTGTCCATATGTTTATCTATCTATCTATCTATCAATATTTATGGCTATCTATCTATCTATTTGTCTATCTTACTATTTTTATATCAATCTATTTGTACTCTATATATCTGCTTATCTATCTATTTATCTATGTATCTATATATCTCTCTATATATCAATCAATCTATCTGTCTATCTATCTATCTATTTTTTTATCTATCGATCTATCTATCACTCTATCAGTCTATCATTTTATCTGTATATCTATCTATTATATATCTATCTCTTTATCTATCTATCTGTTATCTATCTATTAGTCTATTTATCAATTTATTTATATACCTATCTATCTATTTATCTATCTATCTATCTGTTCGTCTATCATTCTATCTACCTACCTATATGTATATATGTTTATCCATCTATTTGACTATGTATTTATCTAACTTTATGGTCTATCTATCTCTCTCTATCTCTCTTCCTGTTTAGTGCTTTATCTCTTTATCTATCTACTTGCGTATCTAACTATCTAATTATATAACTATATTTTTATCTATCAAATTGTGTATATATCTATCTGTTTATCTATCTATTTGTCAATCTGTATATCTATCAATGTGACTATTTTTCAATCTTTCTATTTGTGTTTATGTCTATCTATCTATGTGTCTATCTATCTGTCTATCTATTTATATGACTATTTATCTATCTATTTATATGTCTATTTTTCTATCTGTCTATCTTTCTATCTATTTATTGATTTATCTTTTTATCTATATACTTGTCAATATATCTATTTGTATATCTATCTCTCTATTTGTCTATTTGACTATTTGTCTGTTTATCTATTTATCTTTCTATCCATCTCTCTATTTATCTTCTATTTGTATGTGTATCTATCTATCTCTCGATTTGTCTATCTATCTATTTGTCTATATATCTAACTGTCTATCTATCATTATATCTTTCTATCTTTTTATCAATCTATCAATCTATTTGTCTGTCTCTCTATCTATCATGCTATCTATCTATCTATCATTCAATGTGTCTATATGTCTATTTGTCTATATGTCTATTTGTCTATCTATTTATCCATCTATCAATATATCAATCTGTTTATCCGTTTATCTGTCTAATTGTCTATCTATCTATCTATCTTTTTATCTATCTATATTTCTATCTATCTATCTATTTGTCTATTTGTCTATCTATTTATCTATCAACCTATCAATCAATCAATCTATCTATTTATGTGTATATATTATCTTTCTGTATATCTGTCTATATGTTAATTTGTCTATTTGTCTAACTGTCTAGCTATTTATATATATATATATATCTATCTCTCAATGTGTCTTTGTGTCTATTTACATATCTATTTATTTGTCTATCTGTATATCTATCTATCTATCTATTTGTCTATCTGCCAATATGAGTGACTGAGTGAGTGAGTGTGTGTGTGTATATATATATATATATATTTGTCTATCTATTTGTCTATATGACTATCTATTTATCTATTTATCTGTCTATTTGTCTATATATCTATTTTTTATATGGTATTTTTGTCTATCTTTATATCTATCTATCTGTCTGTCTGTCTATCTGTATATCTCTTTATGTGTTTATTATCTATTTGTCTATTTATCTATCAATCTATCTGTCTATTTTTTTATATAATTATCGATCTATCTATCTATCTATCTATTTGTCTGTATGTCTGTCTATTTGTCTATCTATCTATCTATCTATCTATTCTATATATGTTTATCTATCTATCTATCAAATTATATGTCTATCTATCTATTTTCCTATCTATCTATCAATATGTGTGTATGTGTGTTGTTCTATATGTTTGTCTATTTGTCTATATGATTTTCTATCTATCTATTTGTGTGTATGTGCTTATCTATGTGTCTGTCTGTATGTTTTTCTATGTGTCTATCTATATGTTTGTCTTTTTATATTCTTGTATATCTATCTTTTTGATATCCATCCATCCATCCATCTATCAATTTAAATATCTATCTATCTATCTTTGTAGCAATGTATCTATCTATCTATTGATCTATCTATCTATCTATTTATCTATATATCTACATACCTACCTATCTCACTGCCTATCTATCTATCTATCTATATTTTTTTTTTCAAAGTTTGTTTTATTTATTATATAACCCTCTCTTTTGGTGGAGGAATACCATTGTTTACAAGCTAATTTCTACCCATTTCCCATTTACATCCATTCATAAACTTTAACATACAATATTTAAAGTAACATTAAAACTATCAAGTGCCATGAAAATGCACTTTTCTTTCTCTCTATGATGTTTCTTAGTTCTGAAATTTCTATTTCTATTAAACTTCTACCATTAAATCTTTATGCTTTGTGTTTCTGGTTTGGTAGTTGCCATTCCTTTTTATTTAGCTCTGCTAATCTTCTAGTCCATTTGATTCTTTGAGGTTTTTGTGCTTGCATATGCTTGTTCTGTTCAGATTTCTTCCCAGTAGTTTTGTGACCCCTGTAGCCTTTTTCTTTTTTTTTCTTTTGGAAGTTCTGCCAGCATGCTGTCCTCCTCGATACTTATTACATACACTTATAATTGACACTTTTACACACCAACTTTTACATGCACTTATACTGCTTAACACTTATTTACAGACACTTATAACTCTTATTAATCTTGCCGACACTTCTGTATGCTCCAAATACTCATAACAGATATCAGCTTTTTCCAAGCTCATATCTGTCAGTTTTACAAAGCTGAGGTTTGTCAGCTTTTTCAAGTTGATACCTGTCTGCATATACACTAAGCAGACCAAAACCAGCTGGAAAACAGCTTTTACCAGCTTTTTCCAGCACATACTACCTACATGTACATGTAAGTAGACTGGAAAACACCAGCTCAATTTTCCAGAACAGCGGTAGAACATATACATATAATAGACATTTTCCAGAACAGCGGTAGAACATATACATATAACAGACATTTTCCAGAACAGCAGCTGGAAAACCCTTACAGAAGTTCCAGCATTTTGTAAGAGTGTCTACCTTACATAGAGGTGTCTACAGACACTTCTGGATAAGAGTGTCTACCTTACACCAATTTACATCAGGCACACCAACTTACATCCTCACACCTTTACAGACCCTTATATGTTTCTGCAAGAGTGTCTACCTTACACCCTTACAAACTCTTACAGGCCCTTATACCAGCTAACTCCCTAACAGCAGCTAGATAACAATTTCTTCATGTAATTCCCTGCAATATTATTAACAAAGAAACTATAATTCTATGCAATTAGTATTAGAGTGTCTACCTTTACTTTCTTCACTGCTCGTTAAGCCTTTAACCTATATCTGAAAACAAGACCAAAAAATACAACCAAGAAAAACAAATATCCAAGATACCAAGTTTAACAGCTTTTTTTGGTCTATCTTTTATTGCCCTTCCCACAGGACCGGGGTGGCTCTTCATTTGTTTCATGACCTCCTCCTATAATAGAGTTTATATCTGCAAAATAGTCAAGTAATCTTTTTTTTTATAAATATCAAATTTTAAAAATAAGTTCTTCTCTTCCCCTCTTTATCTCTTAGATCTAAGTTTTAATTTTTGTTTTTTTGAATTATAATATATGGGAAACCTATTTTATCTAAACTTATTAAACCTTTATATTTGTCAGGGACATCTTTCCCTTCAAATTCTTGAAAACCTCTCTTTGTACCCTCTTCTGCTAATTTATCTGCCAAAGCATTCGCTTCTCTGAATATATGTATAATTTCCCCTTTAAGTTCTATTAGTAGTTTTTTAATTTTATCAATATCTTCTTCTAGTTTCCATAGTTCTATTTTTCCTATTACCAAATCCACTAATAAACTCGAATCAACCTGCACTTGAATATTCTGAAAATTATTATCTTTACATATTTGTAAACCTTTATGCAAAGCCATAACCTCTGCATCCAAGGCGGAGGAGGCTAAACCATTCATTGTGAATTCTCTTATCACTTTGCCTTCCTCGTTTCTTATGACTCCTCCTCCACCTGCAGCTCCCATATCCCTTTTAAAGCTCCCATCCGTATTTAATACTAGGTCATTACGTTGGGACCTTTTCCATCTAATAATTTTAATTTCTGGTCTTTTCTTTGTCCTTGTAATTAGACCCCAAGCTTCTTTCCTATTTTCATCTATTCCTACACTTCCAAGCTTAATAGGGCTACATGCTGAGATAAATGCACATTCTTTTTTAATTTCCTCTAGAATATTTACTACATTCATTGGAATATCGTCAAATCTACTTTTATTTCTTACATTCCAGAGACACCATACAGCGATGTGAGGGATGTATATCCTTAGCCATTTAATGATCTTGTTCTTTGTTTTATTTTCCTTCCATTTTTTTATTCTTTCTATCAATACATCCGAGCATTTTTCTAACTCAACTTCTATTTCTAGTTTATTCTATATGTTTTTAGCTATCTTCCCTATTGAAAATAGATGCTCCATACTTTCTATTTCTTGGTTATAACATTCGCATCTAGATGCTAATCTTATACCTTTATTTTGAATGTGCTCATCAATCGGGATGGCTTTTGAGAGAAGTTTCCACATAAAAATGTTTATTTTTGTCGAAGTTCCTTTTTAAATGCTTCTTCAAAAAATCAATTGTGGAATTTTTTTAGTTCTCACCAGCTCTTTTACACTTTTTAAAGTAAATTTTCCTTGTGCATCTAAGGACCATTTCCATCCACTTTTAGTTAATATGGAATGATTTTCCACCATATTTCGCTGCTTGTAAATTAAATTCCAGCTTTTTGACGCTCTTTTTGTATTATTAAAGGCATTACTACCTAGTCTGTATCTAGCTTTTATATATGCCACCCAGAGGCTATTGTTTTTATTATTTTTAATTCTCCACCAGTTCTTGCAGGCCCAAGCTTTTGCTATATCGTTAAGTTTTGAAAAGCCCAAGCCAGCTTCCTTTAACAGAAAGCATATGTCTTCCCATTTTTTCCAATGCAGCTTATTTTTGCTTCCATTTTTTCCCCATAAGAAGTTTGACATTTCTCTTTCTAATTTTCTTATGATAGTATTCGGTGGCTGTAAAGACATTAGAGTATGTGTCAGTGACCCCTGCAATACATGTGAGATTAGAGTAACTCTTCCTACCATACTTAGTAGATTTTCTTTCCAACCTGCAATCTTTCGCCTTAATTTTTCCACTAGGAATATTAGGTATTCCCCCTTTAGCCTTCCCACATACATCGGGCACCCAAGATACATTAGCGCACCCTTTTTATGTATGAACCCGGTGATATTTTTTATCTTTTGAGCTATATTTTCAAAAGATTTTTCTGCTATCATAAATTGACATTTATTCTTATTCAGCATCTATCTGGTTTCTTTTTCCATTGTATTTAGTAATTTCATCATATGCCTTATAGATCGGTTACTGGCATTTGAGAAAATTATAATATCATCTGCGTATGCCAAGCAGCACACTGTCGATGTGTTTATTGGTTGCTTATATCTAACAATTTTCCCCTCACTCATTTCCTTTTTCAAATTTACAATAAAGAGTTCTAGATATATATTGAAAAGGGAGGGAGAAAGAGGGTCCCCTTGTCTAAGTCCTCTTGAGGTTTTAAATTCTTTACATGCTTGCCCATTTATAAGTATTTTAACCCATACACCTGATATACATCTATGTATTAAATCTATCCAAAATTCCGAGAAACCCATTTTTCTCATTAAATAACATAATATTTCACATTTCACCCTATCAAATGATTTAGAAAGATCTAGTTTCAATATTATATTACGTCCTCTCGACTTAGCTCCTATCTCTCTAATCAATTTTGAGGCTAGATTGATGTTTTCCATCATCAATCTGTCTTTAACAAGACCTGTTTGTTCTATCTATATAATAGATGGGAGGATCTTACTGAGTCTACTCTGAATCACCTTAGCTAATATATTGTGGATTGTATTACATAAACTAATTGGCCTGTAGTCTTCTCCTGTATGCGGGTTAGATTTATTAGTGACCAAAACAATATAAGAATTAGTCCATGCCTTTGTAATTTCTACGCCTGCAAAAATCCAAACAATGGCTGTGACTAGCTCTTTTTTAATGATGTTCTAGCTGCGCTGAAAAGACCCATTGTTCCATCTGTCAGGACATGCAGTGCTATCTTTATTTGCATTAAAAACTGCCTCTTTGACTTCTTCTTCTGTTGGGAATTCTTCTAAAATTTTATTATCATTTTCTGAGACTTTTCTCTCAATATTTTGAATTAATGTGTTTATTCTCGGAGTAAATGGCTTGCATAATAAATTTTTGAAATATTCTTCTAATTCATTTTTTATATCCTCTTCTTTATCTAGCCATTTACCATTAGATGCTTTTAACCCTTTTATTTTTTGTTTTTGTATTCTTACTTTGGCCATTACATTAAAGAATTTTGTATTTTTATTTCCATCTTTTAACCACTTGATTCTGGCACTTTGCTTCCAAAAAACTTCTTCCATATGCATTCTAATTCTTAATTTCACTTTGGCCTTGCTCAGTTGGATACTTGAGCTATCGTCTTTTTGATCAAACTCCATTTCCAGGGTAGTCACTTCCTGTTCTATTTCCTGAATATTTTTATTGATTTTTCCAAAAACCTCATTGTTCCATTTGCTTAATGCCTACCTTAAATTACGTAATTTCTTCGCTAAAATTTGCATAGGATTACCTGAAACAGATTTTTTCCATGATTCCTTTACTATGCCATCATACCCTTTATGCATTCCCTACATATTTTGAAACATAAATCCTTTATGTTTCCCTTCGCTATTTTCAAATGTTATTAGCAATGGGTTATGATCCGAGCATGTTCTGTTGAGATGCCTGACCTTTATCCCGCCAATCTTGTCCACCCATTTAGTGTTAAGTAGAACTCGATCCAGCTTGGACCAGATCACTTTCCTCCTCTTCCAGTTGTTACACCATGTAAAGTTAGAGCCTAGGAAGTCTGCTTCCATTAGATTTGCTCTTGAAATTGCCTCATTAAAATGAGCTAATGCCATTTGGTTAGGAGGTCTTCCTCCCCTTTTTTCGTTAGCATTTCTAATTACATTGAAGTCTCCTCCAATAATCCATGGAAAATTATATGCTGCTATTTTTTCCATCTCCTTCCATAGAACTTTTCTTTCTTCCTTAGCATTGCTTGCATACACCACAGATATAATTGGGTCTTGAAGGCTTCCTAATTTAAAGCTTATAATCTGCTCAGCTTCTGCTATAATTTCAATATGCATCGATCTTTTCCAAAAAATCCATAATTTACCATTTACGTTTGAAAAGGCCTTTTCAAGACCAAGAGCATTCCTATATTTATCTAGCTGATCTTTATTTACCATTGGTTCAGCTAGAATGACTATCTTAATTTTATATATTTTAATTAATTTTTTTAGTCTATTTAAAGTAGGAGAGTTCGCCACTCCTCTTAAGTTCCAATATAAGCTATTAAACATTTCAAGTGAATTTTGCTTGTGCTCTAGTCGCGTACTTCAAATCATATTTCTTGTTAAGATGTTTTTTCGTGTTTCTTGGGGGTTTGTTTGAACTTGGTGGAGCTTGTTCTATTGTGCTTAATAATTGTATTTTTTCCAGGCTTTTGCTCATTTTTATAATAGCCTCCATTGCCCTCTCTCTCTCTCTCTTGTGGGATATTACTCCTTATTTTCTATTTTCTTATCTCTGAATCATCATGTGTTAATTTTGATTCAATCTTAGTTTCTTGCATGCTTGTGCTTATTAAGGGCCAGCTTTTTGTGTCTGTTTCTTCCTCCAATAGAAGATCATCCTCCTACCAGTTATATTCTACCATTTTCTCCACTGTTTTTGTCTCTCTTCCCCCCTCCCTTCTCTTACTTCTACCTTTCTTTCCTCTTCTATCTTCTAGCCCCTTTACTCCCCATTCAACCTCCTAGGATGTCTCCTCTAGCCACTTTCTGATATCTGCCATTTTTCTCCTTCTAAATGCTTTTCCAGCCTTGTATCCTTGCTTATGTCTCCCTCTTTCGCTGCCCTTTCTGCCTCCCTCTCACTTTCCTCCGCCTTTTCTAGTGACCCCTCTTCTACCCCATCCCCCATTATCTCCTCTGGGCTTTCTTCCATTCATTTAAGGTACTTCTTATACTCTAATACTTCTGCCGCTTCTATTCTATTTCATGCTCCTCTTTTCTCCTCTCAATTTCATCCTCCCCTTTGCCCCTCTCACTATCTTCTATACCCTGCCCTTTCTTTACCCATTCAGTCCCTTTCCATTTTCTCTGTACTTTACTAAACTTCCCCTCTCTTCTCTTCCCTCCACCATCCATGCAAACTTCTTCCTCATGCCCCATTCTATGGCAGTATGTGCAGTATCTTGGGGTGGATTCTGGATAGACTTCCTACCAGAATCCATTGGTGAGGTCACTACCTATCCACAGTCTACTCAGTAGAGGGAGCCTAATGTCAACTACCACACTCTACTCACTAGGTCTAGTTATACATGTTGTAGCTTAATCAAGAAGCCATGGTATACTGAAACAGAGCCCAATAGAGTAGAGAGATAGCTTGTTAAATAAGTGCAAGGGGGAGTTTCGGTAAGTTAAGCCATACCAGTGCTTGCGAGGATTCCTCAAGAGGTGTGAAGCTCAGCGACCATTTGAAGATGTGCATGGGAAGCCCCGCGATGCTCCACTATCCTCTGCCCCATATTCGTAGGAAGTCATCTTCTTCCTTGAACTAGAAGAAGGCGTGCTTGCCATCATACCATACGAGCTTCACCACTGCCCGTAACTTAAAGGAGGCAAAGAATTCATGAATGGCATTAATTTCAGGCTGACCGTGCGATAATTTTCCAATGAGAGTGAGCTTGAATGAGTCTTCCAGTTTATTGAGTTCTTCCTTTGAAAACAATACTGTGGGAGACTCCATTTTTGCTTCAACGTTTGGAAAAATGGGCGTGGTTTCTTTGGAGAGAGATGAGAACAATTTCTTATTAGAGAGTAATTTGGAATTCCCCATTTTTTGCTTGAATTTGAGCTTTCTTCGCTCAAAAATGGTGTTTTCTCTCTCTAAGAATGCAATTTCTCTCTCTAGAAGTTGAGAGCGTTTTTCCCTTTATTTATTTTTATATCATATGTGTGTGTATCTATCTGTCTATATATCTATCTGCCTATCTGTCTATATGAAAATCTATCTATTTGCCAATTTGTTTATCTGTTTATCTATCTATCTCACTATCTATCTATCTATGTATCCAATCTTTCTATTGTATATCTATATATTTATCAATATGTCTATCTATCTATCTATCTATATGGCTATCTATCTATCTATCTATCTGTCTATTTGTCTATCTATCTCTTATCTTTCTAAAGGTTAATCTGTCTATATGTCTATATATCTATCTTTGTATCTGTCTATCTTTTAATTAATTTATCTGTCTATCTAACTACAATAAATATTTCAATTTGTCTTGTATCTATCTATCTGTCTGTCTGGCTATCTCACAATTTGTCTATATATTTATTTTTGTCTATATATATTCTATTTATCTATTTATCTGTCTATCTATTTATCTATCTATCTATCTATTAATCAAATTGCTTATCTATCTATCTATTTTTCTTTCTCTCTATCTATCAATATGTCCATCTATCTATAAGACTATCTGTCTATCTATCTATCTATCTAATGGTTTATTTTTCTATATTTTTATCTCTCTATCTATTTATCAATTTATCTCTTTATCTATCTACTTGTCTATCTATCTATCTATCTGTCTATCTATCAATCTGACTATATTTTTATCTATCTAATTGTTTATATGACTATCTATCTATCTATCTGTCTAGTTGTTTATTTATCTATATGTCTATTTGTCTATCTTTCTAACTAACTATCTGTCTGTCTGTCTATCTATCTTTATGTCTATCAGTCTACCTATCTATATGCCTATTTGCCTATTTGTCTATATATTTGTGTATCTATATTTCTATCTGTCTATCTGTCTGTCTCTCTATATCTCTAAATATCTATCTGTCAATAAGTATATCTATCTATATTGTCTATCTTTTTATCTCTCTATCTATATAAATGTTTATCAGTTTATCTCTTAATCTATCTACTTGTCAATCTATCTATGTTTCAATGTGAATATCTTTCTATGTGCCTATTTGTGTATTTGTCTATCAATATATCTAATTTTCTATCTAACTATCTGTCAACCTATCTAAATTCTATCTGTCTAACAATCTATTTATTTATATATCTATATGTCTATCTATATATCTATCTATATGTCTATCTATCTATTTGTCTATATGGTCTATCTATCTATCTCATTATCTGTCTATCTTTCTATCTATCTATATGGTCTATCTTTCTATCTCTCTATTTGTATAAATGTTTATCAATTTATCTCTTTATCTATCTACTTTTCAATCTATCTATATTTCATTGTGAATATATTTCTATCTATCATTTTGTGTATATGCCTATCTATCTATCTATGTATTTTTTTTTATTTAACTATATATCTACCTAACTATCTGTCTATCTATTTACCAATCTATTTGTTTATGTATTTATATGTTTATCTATCTATCTATCTATGTATCTATCAATCTATCTATATGTCTATGTATCTATTTGTTTATATGGTCTATCTATCTTTTACTCTATCTGTCTATCTATCTATCTAATTATTAGTTTATCTCTTATCTATCTTCTTTTCTATCTATCTATCTATCTATTTATCTGACTATCTTTCTTTCTATCTATTAGTGTACATGTCTATCTATCTATATATCTAAATGTCAATCTATCTATCTGACTATATTTGGATCTTTCTATTTGTCTAGATAACTCTTTCTAAATACCTATTTATCTGTGTCTTTCTACTATCTGCTGATCTATCTATCTATCTCTCTATCTCTATATCTATCTATCTATCTATCTATGTCTCTCTATTTATCCATCTATCTATCTGTGTCTCTCTATTTGTCCATCTATCTATCTGTGTCTCTCTATTTGTCCATCTATCTGCTAGTCTATCTATCTATCTATTTATCTATATTTCTTTCTTTATATCTAACTATCTATATATCAATCTATATATCTATCTATATGTCTGTCTATCTATCAAAATATTAATCTATTTGTCTAGTTATATTTTTGTCTATCTATATATCTATCTAACTATATATGTGACTATCTGTCTATATGTCTATCTATCTATCTGATATCTAGCTATCTATCTATATATTTGTCTATATGTTTATCTACAATCTATCTATCTGTCTATTTGTTTATTTATCCATCCATCTATCCATCAATCAAACTATTTGTCTATCTTAAAATCTACCAATATCTATATCTATCTATCATTCTATATTTATATCTACCTATCTATCTATTATCTTACTATCTATGTGTCTACCTATTTATCTATTTATCTGTATATTTGTCTATCATCCTATTTATATATCTATCTCTATGTCTATCTGTGTAGCTGTCTATATGTGTGTGTGTGTGTGTGTGTGTCTATTTCTCTAACTATTCGTCTATCTATCTATCTATCTAATTATCTATATGTCTATCAGTCTATTTGTAAATCCGTCTGTATGACTTTCTATATTTCTCTCTATCTGTCTATTTGTCTCATAGTCTATTTATTTATTAGTCAATTTGTCTATCTATCAATTTGTCTCTATTTCTATCTATCTATCTATATGTCTATCTATTTATCTATTTATCTGTCTATCTATATATCTGTCTATTTATCTATTTGTCTATTTGTCTTTATAACTATCTGTAAAATTGTTTATTTTTTTTCTATCTATTTGTTTATCTGAGTATCTTTATAACTATATTCTATTTATAAGTCTATATGTCTTTATGGTTAATTATCTATATACCTATTTGTCAATCTTTTAATGTATCTATCTATCTGTCTATCTTTCTATCTGACTATATGCCTATCTAGCTATCTATCTTATGTTTATCTATCTATTTGTCTATCTATCTATGTGTCTAATTTTCTAATTGTCTATCTATCTATCTTTTATTTGTCTTTCTTTCTTTCTATCTGTCTATGTATATACCTGTCTATATGAGTATCTATATATCTCTCTATCTGTCTATCTCTATATATATATATATATATATATATATATATGTCTATATGTCTATCTATCAATCTGATTATCTACCAATCTTTATATCTATCTATCTGTCTATAAGACTTTCTATTTATCTTTCTATTTGTCTATCAGCCTATATGTTTATATTTCTAAATGTCAAAATGTCATTTTATCAATCTGTCAATCTGTCTGTTAGTCTATCTATCTATCAGTTTATCTATCAATAACATTATCTGACAATCTATCTATATTTTTCTGTCAATCTATCGATCATCCTATCTATTTATTTGTCTATTAGTGTATTTGTGTATCTAGATTTCTACTTATCTATCAATCAATCAATATGTCTATTAGTCGTTTTGTGTATTTTTCAATCTCTCTATCTCTCTTTCTATCTATCAGTCTAGATGACAATAAGCTTTTTCATCAATCTAACAATCAATCTATCTATCAATATATCTATCTATTGATCTATCTATCTATTGATTTATCTATCTATCTATCTATCTATTTATCTATCTAAATATCTGTATAACTATATATCTGTATATCTGTGTATCTATATATCTATCTATCTGTATATCTATCTATCTATTTCTCTATCTATTTATATGTCCATATGTCTATATGTCTATATGTCTATCTTTCTATTTGTCTACTTTATATCTATTTATTTGTTTATCTATCTATCTATCTATTTGTCTATCAATCTATCAATCTAAATCTATCTATCTGTATATCTGTTTATCTTTCTATCTATCAATATATCTGTCTATTTGTCTATCTGTCTATCTGTATATCTAGATATCTTTCTATCTATCAATATATCTATATATCTATATATATATATCTACCTATCTATCTAACTATATATATGTCTACATCTCTTTTTGTCTATGAATCTATTTATTTATCTATCTATTTGTCTATCGATCTATTTATCTATCTGTATGTCTATCTATCTATCTGTCTATGCGACTATTTTAGTATTGCCTATCGATCGATCTATCTATCTATCTATATGTCTATTTCTTTATCTATCTATATATCTTTCTATCTATCTATATGTATATCTATCTATCTATCTATCTCTTTATCTAACTATTTATCTATCTATTTTGTCTCTCTTCCTATCTATATGTCTCTCTATATGTTTATCCATTTATCTAACTATCTATCTATTTGTCTGTCTGTCTGTCTGTCTATCTTTCTATATATTTATATATCTATCTTCTTATCTATCTATCTGTATATTAATTTATCTATCTATATTCTTATCTGGTAATATGTATATATATTTATATATATCTATCAATCTTTCATTCAATCTATCTATCTATATGTTAATTTTCCAATCTATGTATCTATCTATCTGTTGTTCTGTCTTCTGTCTTTTCTCTATCTATCTATGTGTCTATTTGTCTATGTAAATATCTATTTTCTATGAATCTATCTATCTATCTATCTGTCTATCTCTGTATATATCTTAATGTCTATCTATCTATATGTCTCTATGTCTAACTTTCTATGGGTCTATCTATATATATATATATATATCTATCTATTTGTCAATTTGTCAAATTGTCTATATATATATATCTATCTGTCTATCTATATATTTGTCTATCTATTTATCTACATATCTATATAACTGCCTATCGATCTATTTGTCTATCAAACTATCTTTCTATCTATCTATCTTACTGTCATCTGTCTATCTATCTATATGTTAATCTGTCTATTTTTCTAACTAGTTATATGTCTATCTATCTATCTATCTATCTATTTATCTTTCTATATTTTTATCTATCTATCTATACATATGTCTATCTATCTATCTATCTATCTGTCTGTCTATCTATCTCTTTATTTATCTATCTGTTTATCTATCTATTTATCTTTCTATTTATCTATCTATGTATTTATATGTATGTCTATCTATCTTTTTATCTATATATCTATTTATCTATCTATATATCTATCTATCTATTTATTTATTTATCTATCTATCTATCTGTATGGTCTATCTATCAGGCTATTTATCCATCTGTCAATCTGTCTGTCTATAAATCTATCTATATGACTATCTATCTATCTATGTATATGTCTATTTGACTATCTGTCTAACTAATTAACTATCTATCTATTTATCTTTCATTCTTTATATCTATCTCTCAATTTATCTTTAAATCTATCTGTCTATATCTATCTTTCTATCTACCTGCCTATCTGGCTAATATTTGGTTGTCTTGCTATCTGTCTATCTATCTATCTATCTATATTTCTATATTTCTATTTATTTGTTAATCTGCCTATTTATCTATCTATTTATCTGTTTATCTGTTAATTCTATTAATCTATCTCACTATTTTTCTATCTATTTATCTCTCTCTATCTATATGTCTATCTTTTAATCTGTGTATCTATCCATTTGGCTCTCTAGCAATTTGTTTATCTATCTATCTACCTTTCTTATCTATCTGTCTATCTATATATTTTCCTATAGTCTATTAGTCTATCTATCTATCCATCTATCTTGTTATTTATCTAAATTTTATTCAGTCTATTTGTCTATCTATATATCTATATATCTATATATCTATATATCTATCTATAAATATATCTATCTGTCTATCTATCAATATGTTTATCTATTTATCTATCTAAATGTCTATCTATCTTATGTCTATAAATCTATCTATCTATATATCTTTTTATCTAGTTATATATCTATTTAGTTATCAATCTAACTATTTAAATTATCAATCTATCTATAGTTCTATCTATATATCTATCTATCTGTCTATTATCTATCTTCTATCTGTCTACCTATCTATCTATATGTCTATCTATCAATATGTTTATATGTCTCTCTACCTATATGTCTATGTGTATTTGTGTATATGTACCTTTCTATCTATCTCTTTATCCATCTATCAATATGATCTGTCTATTTGTCTATATATCTATATATCTATCTAACTATCTATCTTTCTATCTATTTGTCTATCTGTCTATCTATATATCAGTCATTCTGTCTATATGTATGTCTTTCTATCTGTCTGTATATCTCTTTATCTATCTATAAGTATATCGCTCTATCTGTCTATTTGTCTAACTTCTATCTATTTATTTGTCTATCTATCTTTCTATCTATCTTTCTATCTATCTAACTATATTTTTATATATCTATTTATGTTATGTCTATCTATCTCTCTCAAAATATCCTTGTCTGTGTCTATCCTCTATATTCCTATCTGACTATCTATGTGTGTGTGTATATATATATATCTCTATCTATCTTTCATTCTATTTGTCGATTTGACTATATGACTATTTGTATATACATCTATTTGTCTATTAGTCTATCATCTAT
>JAREIK010000484.1:23830-46548 GCA_029783825.1 Sapria himalayana
ATATATATATATATATATTATATATATATATTATATATCTAATATATGTATGTATGTATGTATGTATCTATAAATATATGTATCCATATATCTATCTACATATATATCTAACTGTCTATCTTTCTATATGTCTATCTGTCTGTCTATCTATATATCTATTTGTCTATCTGTCTATCTTCCTATCTTAATATCTAGCAATCTATCTATCTATCAATCCTTTTATCTATCTATCTATCTATTTATTTAGCTATCTATCTATCTATCCAACTCTCTGTCTCCATATCTATCTATCTATTTGTCTATTTGTTTATCTATCCATCTGACTATCTTCATATCTATCTAGCTATATATCTACCTATCTATCTATCTATCTATATATTAATCTGCCAATCTACCAGTTAATTTATCTGTTTACCTATCTTTCTGGCTATCTAACTATATATCTATCTGTCTGTCTATCAATCTATAAATCAATCTTTCTATCCATCTATTTGTCTGTCTGTCTATTTGCCCATATATCTATCTATCTGACTATATGTCTATCTATTTATCTGTTTATGTTTTAATATGCCTATCTATATATCTATCTCTCTAACTATCTGGCACTCTATCTATCTGTCTATTTGTTTAACTATAAATTTATCTATTTGTCTATATATATATATATATATATATATATATATATATATATATATATATATATATATACTCATCTATATATCTATTTATCTATTATTGTCACTATCTATCTCTCTATTTATCTATATGTCTATCTATATGTCTATCTATCTATCTATCTATCTTTCTATCTATAAATTTGTCTATCTATCTATCTCTCTATATGTCTATCATTCGATCTTTGTATCTTTCTATATGGTTATCTAGCTATTTCTCTATCTATCTTTCTATATATATGTCTATTTGTCTATCTATCTATTTATCTATTATCTATATGTGTATTCATTTATTTGTCTATTCCACTATTTATTTATCTATTTGTATATCAAACTATCAGTCTATTTAAATATCTATTTATTTATCTGTCTATATGTCTATTTGTATATTGGTTTTTTTATCTATCCGTCTATCAGGCTATTTGTCTATCTGTATATATGTATATTTGTTTATCTATCTATATGTAGATCTATCTATCTTCTTAATTATATATCTATCTATTTATCTTTTTATCTATATAACTGTCTATCTGTATTTTTGTTTATCTGTTTATTTGTCAATCTTTCTATTAGTAAATCTATCTATATCTCTATCTATCTAACTATGTATATGTCAATATGACAATCTATCTAACTAACTAACTATTTATCTTTCTATATATCTAAATCTCTCTCTCTATCTATCTTCCTATCTGGCTATCTATCAAATCATATGTCTATCTATCTCTCTATCTATCCTTCTACCTATGTATCTATCTATCTATTTGTTTATCTATTTATATATCTATCTGTCTTTCTATATATCTATCTATCTTTCTATCTATCTAGTTAACTTTATGTCTATATTTCAATCTATGTATCTATCCATGTGGTTATATTGTTACCTGGCTATTTGTATATCAGTCTATCTATTTTTCAGTATATATGTCTATCTATCTACTTGTCAATATGTCTATCTATCTATTTATTTATTTGTCTATTTATATATTCGTCCATCTGTTTATCAGTATATCTATCAATCTATCAATCTATCAATCAATCTGTCTATCTGTATAACTATATATGTCTATCTGTCTATCTATCTTCTCTGTATAAATCGATATGTCTATATGTCTAGCTATCTATCTATCTATTTATCTATCTATCTTTAAATCTATCTATGTATCTATCTGTCTATCTATCTTTCTCTATATGTCTATCTGTCTAACTATTAATATGTCTATCTTTCAATCTATATATTTATCTATCTGTCTATCTATTTATTTGTATATCTATATATTTGTCAATTTGTCTTTTTGCCTATCTGTATATCTTTCTATTTGTTTATATATTTGTTAATCTATCTATTTATCAATCTGTCTATCTGTTTGTGTATCTATGAATCTATCTATCTATCCTTAAATATATATATATCTATCTATCTATCTGTTCATATATTTGTCTATTTGTCTATCAATCTATTTTTCTCACTGTCTATCTGTATATCTATATATCTATATATTTATCTATCAATATATCTATTTATCTACCTATCTCTCTACCTATCTATTTAATATATATATCTATCTAAATGTCTATTTATCTATCTATTTAGCTACCTATATGCCTATCTGTCTATCTATCAAAATATTTATCTATCTATATGTATATCTTTCTATTAGCCAAATATTAATATCTGCCTATCTATCTATCTATCTAGCTGTTTGTCTATCTATCTATCTATCTTGCTATCTATCTATATGTCTATCTATCTATCTATATATTTATCTAATTAATTATCTATCTATCTATTTTTCTGTCTGTCTATCTGTAAATCTATCTATCTGTCTGTTTGTCTATCTATCTATCTATCTATTTATCTATCTATCCGTATATCTATCTATCTTTCTATTTGCATATCTATCTATTTGTATATCTATCTACCTTTTTATCTATCTATCTATCTATCTATTTATTGTGAAGTTGCCTATCTCTCTATCTATCTGTCTATTTGTCTTCTGTCTATCTATGTATCAATCAATCAATCAATCAATAAATCTATCTATCTATCTATCTATGTATCTGTCTTTCTATCTATCTCTATATATATGTGAATGTCTATCTCTCTAAATGTTTAACTATCTACCTATCTATTGGCCTATCTGTTTATATATCTATCTATTTATTTGTCTATTTGTCTATCCGTGTATCTATCTATCTATCTCTGTATCTATCGATCTAAAGATCTATCTACCTATCAATCAATCAATTATATATTATATTATATCTATTTATCTATCTATCTATCTTTATATGTACCTACTTGGAAATCTTGCTATCTGTTTACCTATCTGTCTATTTGTCTATCTAACTATCTATTATTCTATTTGTATATATGTCTATTTGTCTATGTATCTATCTGCCTCTCTTCATTTCAGTCTATCTATCTATGTGTCTATTTATCTATCTATCTATGAAAATATTTTATATCTGTCTATCTATCTAGCTGACTATTTTTCAATCTATCAATCTATCTTTCTATAATTCTATTTGTCTATTTTCTTATGTATCTTTTTATCTATATATTTATTTGTTGTTTGTCAATTTATTATCTATATATCTAAATATCTATCTATCTATCTATATATCTATCTATCTATTTATAAGTTTTTCTCTTTTTCTATCTACTTGTCTATATATCTATCTATCTATCTGACTATCTTTCTATCTGTCTATTTGTGTATATGTCTTTCTGTATATCTCTCTAAATCTATATCTATCCATGTCTTTCATGTATCTACCTATATATTTATCTATCTATATATCTATCTATGTATCTCTCTATCTGTGTGTGTGTGTGTGTTTGTCTCTTTATATTTTTGTCTGTGTTTGTTTTTCTGTCTATTATTCTATCTATCTTTTGCCTATTTGGTTGTATGTCTATCTATCTATCTTCGGTCTATCTATCTCTCTTTCTCTTTTTTTGTCTATTTGTCTATCTATATATCAATCGTTATAAATTTCTATATCTCTTTCAATCTAAATATCTATCTATCTATATATCTATATAACTATCTATCTATATATTTATTTATTTATCTATCTGTCTGTCTGTCTATCTATTTATCTGTCTATATGACTATATGACTTTTTGTCTATCTGTCTATCTATCTATCTATAAATCTATATAACTATCTATCTCTCTATCTATTTGTTCTTTTGTAAATTTGTCTATCTATCTATCTATCTTATGTCTATGTGTCTATCTATCTATTTGTTTATCTATATTTTGTATATCTGCCTATCTTTCTATCTGTATAGTTATCTATCTGTCTATATGTCTATCTATCTTTTTATTTGTCTATTTGTCTATCTGTCTATCTATATATTTGTCTAAATGTCTATCTGCATATTTTTCTATCATTCAATTTCTCTATCTATCTTTCTATATTTATATCTATTTATCTATCTATCTCTCTATCTATCTATGTATCAATCTATCTATTTTTCTATTTGTCTATCTGCCTATCTATCTAAATGGTCAATCTATTTATCTCGCTATCTATTTATCTATTTATTAGTTTATCTCTTAATTTACTACTCATTATCTATCTATCTATCTTTCTATTTATTTGTCTATAAGACATTATGTCTATCTATCTGTCCATATATCCATCTCTTTATATGTATATCGATCTATTTATCTATCTATATGATTATCAGTCTATCTGTCTATCTTTCAAACTATTTATCTCTCAATATGTCCATCTATCTATATACCTATCTTTCTATCTATCTATCTGTCTATTTAACTATATGTATTTTAATTTTTCTTTCTATCTATCTTTCTCTTTATCTATCTATCTATATTTTAGTTAATAAGTCTATCTTTCTATCTGTCAATATGGTCTATATCTTTATCTCTCTATCTATCTATCTATCTGTCAATCTATTTTTATATCTATCTGTCTATCTATCTATTTATCTCTATATCTAGCTTTGAATATATTTATCTATCTATCTGTAATTTGACTATCTATCTTTTTGTTTATCTGTCCATATGTTTATCTATCTATCAATATTTATGGCTATCTATCTATCTATTTGTCTATCTTACTATTTTTATATCAATCTATTTGTACTCTATATATCTGCTTATCTATCTATTTATCTATGTATCTATATATCTCTCTATATATCAATCAATCTATCTGTCTATCTATCTATCTATTTTTTTATCTATCTATCTATCTATCACTCTATCAGTCTATCATTTTATCTGTATATCTATCTATTATATATCTATCTCTTTATCTATCTATCTGTTATCTATCTATTAGTCTATTTATCAATTTATTTATATACCTATCTATCTATTTATCTATCTATCTATCTGTTCGTCTATCATTCTATCTACCTACCTATATGTATATATGTTTATCCATCTATTTGACTATGTATTTATCTAACTTTATGGTCTATCTATCTCTCTCTATCTCTCTTCCTGTTTAGTGCTTTATCTCTTTATCTATCTACTTGCGTATCTAACTATCTAATTATATAACTATATTTTTATCTATCAAATTGTGTATATATCTATCTGTTTATCTATCTATTTGTCAATCTGTATATCTATCAATGTGACTATTTTTCAATCTTTCTATTTGTGTTTATGTCTATCTATCTATGTGTCTATCTATCTGTCTATCTATTTATATGACTATTTATCTATCTATTTATATGTCTATCTTTCTATCTGTCTATCTTTCTATCTATTTATTGATTTATCTTTTTATCTATATACTTGTCAATATATCTATTTGTATATCTATCTCTCTATTTGTCTATTTGACTATTTGTCTGTTTATCTATTTATCTTTCTATCCATCTCTCTATTTATCTTCTATTTGTATGTGTATCTATCTATCTCTCGATTTGTCTATCTATCTATTTGTCTATATATCTAACTGTCTATCTATCATTATATCTTTCTATCTTTTTATCAATCTATCAATCTATTTGTCTGTCTCTCTATCTATCATGCTATCTATCTATCTATCATTCAATGTGTCTATCTGTCTATTTGTCTATCTATTTATCCATCTATCAATATATCAATCTGTTTATCCGTTTATCTGTCTAATTGTCTATCTATCTATCTATCTTTTTATCTATCTATATTTCTATCTATCTATCTATTTGTCTATTTGTCTATCTATTTATCTATCAACCTATCAATCAATCAATCTATCTATTTATGTGTATATATTATCTTTCTGTATATCTGTCTATATGTTAATTTGTCTATTTGTCTAACTGTCTAGCTATTTATATATATATATCTATCTCTCAATGTGTCTTTGTGTCTATTTACATATCTATTTATTTGTCTATCTGTATATCTATCTATCTATCTATTTGTCTATCTGCCAATATGAGTGACTGAGTGAGTGAGTGTGTGTGTGTATATATATATATATATATATTTGTCTATCTATTTGTCTATATGACTATCTATTTATCTATTTATCTATCTATTTGTCTATATATCTATTTTTTATATGGTATTTTTGTCTATCTTTATATCTATCTATCTGTCTGTCTGTCTGTCTATCTGTATATCTCTTTATGTGTTTATTATCTATTTGTCTATTTATCTATCTATCTGTCTATTTTTTTATATAATTATCGATCTATCTATCTATCTATCTATCTATTTGTCTGTATGTCTGTCTATTTGTCTATCTATCTATCTATCTATTCTATATATGTTTATCTATCTATCTATCAAATTATATGTCTATCTATCTATTTTCCTATCTATCTATCAATATGTGTGTATGTGTGTTGTTCTATATGTTTGTCTATTTGTCTATATGATTTTCTATCTATCTATTTGTGTGTATGTGCTTATCTATGTGTCTGTCTGTATGTTTTTCTATGTGTCTATCTATATGTTTGTCTTTTTGTATTCTTGTATATCTGTCTTTTTGATATCCATCCATCCATCCATCTATCAATTTAAATATCTATCTATCTATCTTTGTAGCGATGTATCTATCTATCTATTGATCTATCTATCTATCTACTTATCTATATATCTACATACCTACCTATCTCACTGCCTATCTATCTATCTATCTATATTTTTTTTTTCAAAGTTTGTTTTATTTATTATATAACCCTCTCTTTTGGTGGAGGAATACCATTGTTTACAAGCTAATTTCTACCCATTTCCCATTTACATCCATTCATAAACTTTAACATACAATATTTAAAGTAACATTAAAACTATCAAGTGCCATGAAAATGCACTTTTCTTTCTCTCTATGATGTTTCTTAGTTCTGAAATTTCTATTTCTATTAAACTTCTACCATTAAATCTTTATGCTTTGTGTTTCTGGTTTGGTAGTTGCCATTCCTTTTTATTTAGCTCTGCTAATCTTCTAGTCCATTTGATTCTTTGAGGTTTTTGTGCTTGCATATGCTTGTTCTGTTCAGATTTCTTCCCAGTAGTTTTGTGACCCCTGTAGCCTTTTTCTTTTTTTTTTCTTTTGGAAGTTCTGCCAGCATGCTGTCCTCCTCGATACTTATTACATACACTTATAATTGACACTTTTACACACCAACTTTTACATGCACTTATACTGCTTAACACTTATTTACAGACAATTATAACTCTTATTAATCTTGCCGACACTTCTGTATGCTCCAAATACTCATAACAGATATCAGCTTTTTCCAAGCTCATATCTGTCAGTTTTACAAAGCTGAGGTTTGTCAGCTTTTTCAAGTTGATACCTGTCTGCATATACACTAAGCAGACCAAAACCAGCTGGAAAACAGCTTTTACCAGCTTTTTCCAGCACATACTACCTACATGTACATGTAAGTAGACTGGAAAACACCAGCTCAATTTTCCAGAACAGCGGTAGAACATATACATATAATAGACATTTTCCAGAACAGCGGTAGAACATATACATATAACAGACATTTTCCAGAACAGCAGCTGGAAAACCCTTACAGAAGTTCCAGCATTTTGTAAGAGTGTCTACCTTACATAGAGGTGTCTACAGACACTTCTGGATAAGAGTGTCTACCTTACACCAATTTACATCAGGCACACCAACTTACATCCTCACACCTTTACAGACCCTTATATGTTTCTGCAAGAGTGTCTACCTTACACCCTTACAAACCCTTACAGGCCCTTATACCAGCTAACTCCCTAACAGCAGCTAGATAACAATTTCTTCATGTAATTCCCTGCAAAATTATTAACAAAGAAACTATAATTCTATGCAATTAGTATTAGAGTGTCTACCTTTACTTTCTTCACTGCTCGTTAAGCCTTTAACCTATATCTGAAAACAAGACCAAAAAATACAACCAAGAAAAACAAATATCCAAGATACCAAGTTTAACAGCTTTTTTTGGTCTATCTTTTATTGCCCTTCCCACAGGACCGGGGTGGCTCTTCATTTGTTTCATGACCTCCTCCTATAATAGAGTTTATATCTGCAAAATAGTCAAGTAATCTTTTTTTTTATAAATATCAAATTTTAAAAATAAGTTCTTCTCTTCCCCTCTTTATCTTTTAGATCTAAGTTTTAATTTTTGTTTTTTTGAATTATAATATATGGGAAACCTATTTTATCTAAACTTATTAAACCTTTATATTTGTCAGGGACATCTTTCCCTTCAAATTCTTGAAAACCTCTCTTTGTACCCTCTTCTGCTAATTTATCTGCCAAAGCATTCGCTTCTCTGAATATATGTATAATTTCCCCTTTAAGTTCTATTAGTAGTTTTTTAATTTTATCAATATCTTCTTCTAGTTTCCATAGTTCTATTTTTCCTATTACCAAATCCACTAATAAACTCGAATCAACCTGCACTTGAATATTCTGAAAATTATTATCTTTACATATTTGTAAACCTTTATGCAAAGCCATAACCTCTGCATCCAAGGCGGAGGAGGCTAAACCATTCATTGTGAATTCTCTTATCACTTTGCCTTCCTCGTTTCTTATGACTCCTCCTCCACCTGCAGCTCCCATATCCCTTTTAAAGCTCCCATCCGTATTTAATACTAGGCCATTACGTTGGGACTTTTTCCATCTAATAATTTTAATTTCTGGTCTTTTCTTTGTCCTTGTAATTAGACCCCAAGCTTCTTTCCTATTTTCATCTATTCCTACACTTCCAAGCTTAATAGGGCTACATGCTGAGATAAATGCACATTCTTTTTTAATTTCCTCTAGAATATTTACTACATTCATTGGAATATCGTCAAATCTACTTTTATTTCTTACATTCCAGAGACACCATACAGCGATGTGAGGGATGTATATCCTTAGCCATTTAATGATCTTGTTCTTTGTTTTATTTTCCTTCCATTTTTTATTCTTTCTATCAATACATCCGAGCATTTTTCTAACTCAACTTCTATTTCTAGTTTATTCTATATGTTTTTAGCTATCTTCCCTATTGAAAATAGATGCTCCATACTTTCTATTTCTTGGTTATAACATTCGCATCTAGATGCTAATCTTATACCTTTATTTTGAATGTGCTCATCAATCGGGATGGCTTTTGAGAGAAGTTTCCACATAAAAATGTTTATTTTTGTCGAAGTTCCTTTTTAAATGCTTCTTCAAAAAATCAATTGTGGAATTTTTTTAGTTCTCACCAGCTCTTTTACACTTTTTAAAGTAAATTTTCCTTGTGCATCTAAGGACCATTTCCATCCACTTTTAGTTAATATGGAATGATTTTCCACCATATTTCGCTGCTTGTAAATTAAATTCCAGCTTTTTGACGCTCTTTTTGTATTATTAAAGGCATTACTACCTAGTCTGTATCTAGCTTTTATATATGCCACCCAGAGGCAATTGTTTTTATTATTTTTAATTCTCCACCAGTTCTTGCAGGCCCAAGCTTTTGCTATATCGTTAAGTTTTGAGAAGCCCAAGCCAGCTTCCTTTAACAGAAAGCATATGTCTTCCCATTTTTTCCAATGCAGCTTATTTTTGCTTCCATTTTTTCCCCATAAGAAGTTTGACATTTCTCTTTCTAATTTTCTTATGATAGTATTCGGTGGCTGTAAAGACATTAGAGTATGTGTCAGTGACCCCTGCAATACATGTGAGATTAGAGTAACTCTTCCTACCATACTTAGTAGATTTTCTTTCCAACCTGCAATCTTTCGCCTTAATTTTTCCACTAGGAATATTAGGTATTCCCCCTTTAGCCTTCCCACATACATCGGGCACCCAAGATACATTAGCGCACCCTTTTTATGTATGAACCCGGTGATATTTTTTATCTTTTGAGCTATATTTTCAAAAGATTTTTCTGCTATCATAAATTGACATTTATTCTTATTCAGCATCTATCTGGTTTCTTTTTCCATTGTATTTAGTAATTTCATCATATGCCTTATAGATCGGTTACTGGCATTTGAGAAAATTATAATATCATCTGCGTATGCCAAGCAGCACACTGTCGATGTGTTTATTGGTTGCTTATATCTAACAATTTTCCCCTCACTCATTTCCTTTTTCAAATTTACAATAAAGAGTTCTAGATAGATATTGAAAAGGGAGGGAGAAAGAGGGTCCCCTTGTCTAAGTCCTCTTGAGGTTTTAAATTCTTTACATGCTTGCCCATTTATAAGTATTTTAACCCATACACCTGATATACATCTATGTATTAAATCTATCCAAAATTCCGAGAAACCCATTTTTCTCATTAAATAACATAATATTTCACATTTCACCCTATCAAATGATTTAGAAAGATCTAGTTTCAATATTATATTACGTCCTCTCGACTTAGCTCCTATCTCTCTAATCAATTTTGAGGCTAGATTGATGTTTTCCATCATCAATCTGTCTTTAACAAGACCTGTTTGTTCTATCTATATAATAGATGGGAGGATCTTACTGAGTCTACTCTGAATCACCTTAGCTAATATATTGTGGATTGTATTACATAAACTAATTGGCCTGTAGTCTTCTCCTGTATGCGGGTTAGATTTATTAGTGACCAAAACAATATAAGAATTAGTCCATGCCTTTGTAATTTCTACGCCTGCAAAAATCCAAACAATGGCTGTGACTAGCTCTTTTTTAATGATGTTCTAGCTGCGCTGAAAAGACCCATTGTTCCATCTGTCAGGACATGCAGTGCTATCTTTATTTGCATTAAAAACTGCCTCTTTGACTTCTTCTTCTGTTGGGAATTCTTCTAAAATTTTATTATCATTTTCTGAGACTTTTCTCTCAATATTTTGAATTAATGTGTTTATTCTCGGAGTAAATGGCTTGCATAATAAATTTTTGAAATATTCTTCTAATTCATTTTTTATATCCTCTTCTTTATCTAGCCATTTACCATTAGATGCTTTTAACCCTTTTATTTTTTGTTTTTGTATTCTTACTTTGGCCATTACATTAAAGAATTTTGTATTTTTATTTCCATCTTTTAACCACTTGATTCTGGCACTTTGCTTCCAAAAAACTTCTTCCATATGCATTCTAAGTCTTAATTTCACTTTGGCCTTGCTCAGTTGGATACTTGAGCTATCGTCTTTTTGATCAAACTCCATTTCCAGGGTAGTCACTTCCTGTTCTATTTCCTGAATATTTTTATTGATTTTTCCAAAAACCTCGTTGTTCCATTTGCTTAATGCCTACCTTAAATTACGTAATTTCTTCGCTAAAATTTGCATAGGATTACCTGAAACAGATTTTTTCCATGATTCCTTTACTATGCCATCATACCCTTTATGCATTCCCTACATATTTTGAAACATAAATCCTTTATGTTTCCCTTCGCTATTTTCAAATGTTATTAGCAATGGGTTATGATCCGAGCATGTTCTGTTGAGATGCCTGACCTTTATCCCGCCAATCTTGTCCACCCATTTAGTGTTAAGTAGAACTCGATCCAGCTTGGACCAGATCACTTTCCTCCTCTTCCAGTTGTTACACCATGTAAAGTTAGAGCCTAGGAAGTCTGCTTCCATTAGATTTGCTCTTGAAATTGCCTCATTAAAATGAGCTAATGCCATTTGGTTAGGAGGTCTTCCTCCCCTTTTTTCGTTAGCATTTCTAATTACATTGAAGTCTCCTCCAATAATCCATGGAAAATTATATGCTGCTATTTTTTCCATCTCCTTCCATACAACTTTTCTTTCTTCCTTAGCATTGCTTGCATACACCACAGATATAATTGGGTCTTGAAGGCTTCCTAATTTAAAGCTTATAATCTGCTCAGCTTCTGCTATAATTTCAATATGCATCGATCTTTTCCAAAAAATCCATAATTTACCATTTACGTTTGAAAAGGCCTTTTCAAGACCAAGAGCATTCCTATATTTATCTAGCTGATCTTTATTTACCATTGGTTCAGCTAGAATGACTATCTTAATTTTATATATTTTAATTAATTTTTTTAGTCTATTTAAAGTAGGAGAGTTCGCCACTCCTCTTAAGTTCCAATATAAGCTATTAAACATTTCAAGTGAATTTTGCTTGTGCTCTAGTCGCGTACTTCAAATCATATTTCTTGTTAAGATGTTTTTTCGTGTTTCTTGGGGGTTTGTTTGAACTTGGTGGAGCTTGTTCTATTGTGCTTAATAATTGTATTTTTTCCAGGCTTTTGCTCATTTTTCTAATAGCCTCCATTGCCCTCTCTCTCTCTCTCTTGTGGGATATTACTCCTTATTTTCTATTTTCTTATTTCTGAATCATCATGTGTTAATTTTGATTCAATCTTAGTTTCTTGCATGCTTGTGCTTATTAAGGGCCAGCTTTTTGTGTCTGTTTCTTCCTCCAATAGAAGATCATCCTCCTACCAGTTATATTCTACCATTTTCTCCACTGTTTTTGTCTCTCTTCCCCCCTCCCTTCTCTTACTTCTAGCTTTCTTTCCTCTTCTATCTTCTAGCCCCTTTACTCCCCATTCAACCTCCTAGGATGTCTCCTCTAGCCACTTTCTGATATCTGCCATTTTTCTCCTTCTAAATGCTTTTCCAGCCTTGTATCCTTGCTTATGTCTCCCTCTTTCGCTGCCCTTTCTGCCTCCCTCTCACTTTCCTCCGCCTTTTCTAGTGACCCCTCTTCTACCCCATCCCCCATTATCTCCTCTGGGCTTTCTTCCATTCATTTAAGGTACTTCTTATACTCTAATACTTCTGCCGCTTCTATTCTATTTCATGCTCCTCTTTTCTCCTCTCAATTTCATCCTCCCCTTTGCCCCTCTCACTATCTTCTATACCCTGCCCTTTCTTTACCCATTCACTCCCTTTCCATTTTCTCTCTACTTTACTAAACTTCCCCTCTCTTCTCTTCCCTCCACCATCCATGCAAACTTCTTCCTCATGCCCCATTCTATGGCAGTATGTGCAGTATCTTGGGGTGGATTCTGGATAGACTTCCTGCCAGAATCCATTGGTGAGGTCACTACCTATCCACACTCTACTCAGTAGAGGGAGCCTAATGTCAACTACCACACTCTACTCACTAGGTCTAGTTATACATGTTGTAGCTTAATCAAGAAGCCATGGTTTACTGAAACAGAGCCCAATAGAGTAGAGAGATAGCTTGTTAAATAAGTGCAAGGGGGAGTTTCGGTAAGTTAAGCCATACCAGTGCTTGCGAGGATTCCTCAAGAGGTGTGAAGCTCAGCGACCATTTGAAGATGTGCATGGGAAGCCCCGCGATGCTCCACTATCCTCTGCCCCATATTCGTAGGAAGTCATCTTCTTCCTTGAACTAGAAGAAGGCGTGCTTGCCATCATACCATACGAGCTTCACCACTGCCCGTAACTTAAAGGAGGCAAAGAATTCATGAATGGCATTAATTTCAGGCTGACCGTGCGATAATTTTCCAATGAGAGTGAGCTTGAATGAGTCTTCCAGTTTATTGAGTTCTTCCTTTGAAAACAATACTGTGGGAGACTCCATTTTTGCTTCAACGTTCGGAAAAATGGGCGTGGTTTCTTTGGAGAGAGATGAGAACAATTTCTTATTAGAGAGTAATTTGGAATTCCCCATTTTTTGCTTGAATTTGAGCTTTCTTCGCTCAAAAATGGTGTTTTCTCTCTCTAAGAATGCAATTTCTCTCTCTAGAAGTTGAGAGCGTTTTTCCCTTTATTTATTTTTATATCATATGTGTGTGTATCTATCTGTCTATATATCTATCTGCCTATCTGTCTATATGAAAATCTATCTATTTGTCAATTTGTTTATCTGTTTATCTATCTATCTCACTATCTATCTATCTATGTATCCAATCTTTCTATTGTATATCTATATATTTATCAATATGTCTATCTATCTATCTATCTATATGGCTATCTATCTATCTATCTGTCTATTTGTCTATCTATCTCTTATCTTTCTAAAGGTTAATCTGTCTATATGTCTATATATCTATCTTTGTATCTGTCTATCTTTTAATTAATTTATCTGTCTATCTAACTACAATAAATATTTCAATTTGTCTTGTATCTATCTATCTGTCTGTCTGGCTATCTCACAATTTGTCTATATATTTATTTTTGTCTATATATATTCTATTTATCTATTTATCTGTCTATCTATTTATCTATCTATCTATCTATTAATCAAATTGCTTATCTATCTATCTATTTTTCTTTCTCTCTATCTATCAATATGTCCATCTATCTATAAGACTATCTGTCTATCTATCTATCTATCTAATGGTTTATTTTTCTATATTTCTATCTCTCTATCTATTTATCAATTTATCTCTTTATCTATCTACTTGTCTATCTATCTATCTGTCTATCTATCAATCTGACTATATTTTTATCTATCTAATTGTTTATATGACTATCTATCTATCTATCTGTCTAGTTGTTTATTTATCTATATGTCTATTTGTCTATCTTTCTAACTAACTATCTGTCTGTCAGTCTATCTATCTTTATGTCTATCAGTCTATCTATCTATATGCCTATTTGCCTATTTGTCTATATATTTGTGTATCTATATTTCTATCTGTCTATCTGTCTGTCTCTCTATATCTCTAAATATCTATCTGTCAATAAGTATATCTATCTATATTGTCTATCTTTTTATCTCTCTATCTATATAAATGTTTATCAGTTTATCTCTTAATCTATCTACTTGTCAATCTATCTATGTTTCAATGTGAATATCTTTCTATGTGCCTATTTGTGTATTTGTCTATCAATATATCTAATTTTCTATCTAACTATCTGTCAACCTATCTAAATTCTATCTGTCTAACAATCTATTTATTTATATATCTATATGTCTATCTATATATCTATCTATATGTCTATCTATCTATTTGTCTATATGGTCTATCTATCTATCTCATTATCTGTCTATCTTTCTATCTATCTATATGGTCTATCTTTCTATCTCTCTATTTGTATAAATGTTTATCAATTTATCTCTTTATCTATCTACTTTTCAATCTATCTATATTTCATTGTGAATATATTTCTATCTATCATTTTGTGTATATGCCTATCTGTCTATCTATGTATTTTTTTTATTTAACTATATATCTACCTAACTATCTGTCTATCTATTTACCAATCTATTTGTTTATGTATTTATATGTTTATCTATCTATCTATCTATGTATCTATCAATCTATCTATATGTCTATCTATCTATTTGTTTATATGGTCTATCTATCTATTACTCTATCTGTCTATCTATCTATCTAATTATTAGTTTATCTCTTATCTATCTTCTTTTCTATCTATCTATCTATCTATTTATCTGACTATCTTTCTTTCTATCTATTAGTGTACATGTCTATCTATCTATATATCTAAATGTCAATCTATCTATCTGACTATATTTGGATCTTTCTATTTGTCTAGCTAACTCTTTCTAAATACCTATTTATCTGTGTCTTTCTACTATCTGCTGATCTATCTATCTATCTCTCTATCTCTATATCTATCTATCTATCTATCTATCTATGTCTCTCTATTTATCCATCTATCTATCTGTGTCTCTCTATTTGTCCATCTATCTATCTGTGTCTCTCAATTTGTCCATCTATCTGCTAGTCTATCTATCTATCTATTTATCTATATTTCTTTCTTTATATCTAACTATCTATATATCAATCTATATATCTATCTATATGTCTGTCTATCTATCAAAATATTAATCTATTTGTCTAGTTATATTTTTGTCTATCTATATATCTATCTAACTATATATGTGACTATCTGTCTATATGTCTATCTATCTATCTGATATCTAGCTATCTATCTATATATTTGTCTATATGTTTATCTACAATCTATCTATCTGTCTATTTGTTTATTTATCCATCCATCTATCCATCAATCAAACTATTTGTCTATCTTAAAATCTACCAATATCTATATCTATCTATCATTCTATATTTATATCTACCTATCTATCTATCTATCTTACTATCTATGTGTCTACCTATTTATCTATTTATCTGTATATTTGTCTATCATCCTATTTATATATCTATCTCTATGTCTATCTGTGTAGCTGTCTATATGTGTGTGTGTGTGTGTGTCTATTTCTCTAACTATTCGTCTATCTATCTATCTATCTAATTATCTATATGTCTATCAGTCTATTTGTAAATCTGTCTGTATGTCTTTCTATATTTCTCTCTATCTGTCTATTTGTCTCATAGTCTATTTATTTATTAGTCAATTTGTCTATCTATCAATTTGTCTCTATTTCTATCTATCTATCTATCTATATGTCTATCTATTTATCTATTTATCTGTCTATCTATATATCTGTCTATTTATCTATTTGTCTATTTGTCTTTATAACTATCTGTAAAATTGTTTATTTTTTTCTATCTATTTGTTTATCTGAGTATCTTTATAACTATATTCTATTTATAAGTCTATCTGTCTTTATGGTTAATTATCTATATACCTATTTGTCAATCTTTTTATCTATCTATCTATCTGTCTATCTTTCTATCTGACTATATGCCTATCTAGCTATCTATCTTATGTTTATCTATCTATTTGTCTATCTATCTATGTGTCTAATTTTCTAATTGTCTATCTATCTATCTTTTATTTGTCTTTCTTTCTTTCTATCTGTCTATGTATATACCTGTCTATATGAGTATCTATATATCTCTCTATCTGTCTATCTATATATATATATATATATATATATGTCTATATGTCTATCTATCAATCTGATTATCTACCAATCTTTATATCTATCTATCTGTCTATAAGACTTTCTATTTATCTTTCTATTTGTCTATCAGCCTATATGTTTATATTTCTAAATGTCAAAATGTCATTTTATCAATCTGTCAATCTGTCTGTTAGTCTATCTATCTATCAGTTTATCTATCAATATCATTATCTGACAATCTATCTATATTTTTCTGTCTATCTATCGATCATCCTATCTATTTATTTGTCTATTTGTGTATTTGTGTATCTAGATTTCTACTTATCTATCAATCAATCAATATGTCTATTAGTCGTTTTGTGTATTTTTCTATCTCTCTATCTCTCTTTCTATCTATCAGTCTAGATGACAATAAGCTTTTTCATCAATCTAACAATCAATCTATCTATCAATATATCTATCTATTGATCTATCTATCTATTGATTTATCTATCTATCTATCTATCTATTTATCTATCTAAATATCTGTATAACTATATATCTGTATATCTGTGTATCTATATATCTATCTATCTGTATATCTATCTATCTATCTATTTCTCTATCTGTTTATATGTCCATATGTCTATATGTCTATATGTCTATATGTCTATCTTTCTATTTGTCTACTTTATATCTATTTATTTGTTTATCTATCTATCTATCTATTTGTCTATCAATCTATCAATCTAAATCTATCTATCTGTATATCTGTTTATCTTTCTATCTATCAATATATCTGTCTATTTGTCTATCTGTCTATCTGTATATCTAGATATCTTTCTATCTATCAATATATCTATATATCTATATATATATATCTACCTATCTATCTAACTATATATATGTCTACATCTCTTTTTGTCTATGAATCTATTTATTTATCTATCTATTTGTCTATCGATCTATTTATCTATCTGTATGTCTATCTATCTATCTGTCTATGCGACTATTTTAGTATTGCCTATCGATCGATCGATCTATCTATCTATATGTCTATTTCTTTATCTATCTATATATCTTTCTATCTATCTATATGTATATCTATCTATCTATCTCTTTATCTAACTATTTATCTATCTATTTTGTCTCTCTTCCTATCTATATGTCTCTCTATATGTTTATCCATTTATCTAACTATCTATCTATTTGTCTGTCTGTCTGTCTATCTTTCTATATATTTATATATCTATCTTCTTATCTATCTATCTGTATATTAATTTATCTATCTATATTCTTATCTGGTAATATGTATATATATTTATATATATCTATCAATCTTTCATTCAATCTATCTATCTATATGTTAATTTTCCAATCTATGTATCTATCTATCTGTTGTTCTGTCTTCTGTCTTTTCTCTATCTATCTATGTGTCTATTTGTCTATCTAAATATCTATTTTCTATGAATCTATCTATCTATCTATCTGTCTATCTCTGTATATATCTTAATGTCTATCTATCTATATGTCTCTATGTCTAACTTTCTATGGGTCTATCTATATATATATATATATATCTATCTATTTGTCAATTTGTCAAATTGTCTATATATATATATATCTATCTGTCTATCTATATATTTGTCTATCTATTTATCTACATATCTATATAACTGCCTATCGATCTATTTGTCTATCAAACTATCTTTCTATCTATCTATCTTACTGTCATCTGTCTATCTATCTATATGTTAATCTGTCTATTTGTCTAACTAGTTATATGTCTATCTATCTATCTATCTATCTATTTATCTTTCTATATTTTTATCTATCTATCTATACATATGTCTATCTATCTATCTATCTATCTATCTGTCTGTCTGTCTATCTCTTTATTTATCTATCTGTTTATCTATCTATTTATCTTTCTATTTATCTATCTATGTATTTATATGTATGTCTATCTATCTTTTTATCTATATATCTATTTATCTATCTATATATCTATCTATCTATTTATTTATTTATCTATCTATCTATCTGTATGGTCTATCTATCAGGCTATTTATCCATCTGTCAATCTGTCTGTCTATAAATCTATCTATATGACTATCTATCTATCTATGTATATGTCTATTTGACTATCTGTCTAACTAATTAACTATCTATCTATTTATCTTTCATTCTTTATATCTATCTCTCAATTTATCTTTAAATCTATCTGTCTATATATCTATCTTTCTATCTATCTGCCTATCTGGCTAATATTTGGTTGTCTTGCTATCTGTCTATCTATCTATCTATCTATATTTCTATATTTCTATTTATTTGTTAATCTGCCTATTTATCTATCTATTTATCTGTTTATCTGTTAATCTATTAATCTATCTCACTATTTTTCTATCTATTTATCTCTCTCTATCTATATGTCTATCTTTTAATCTGTGTATCTATCCATTTGGCTCTCTAGCAATTTGTTTATCTATCTATCTACCTTTCTTATCTATCTGTCTATCTATATATTTTCCTATAGTCTATTAGTCTATCTATCTATCCATCTATCTTGTTATTTATCTAAATTTTATTCAGTCTATTTGTCTATCTATATATCTATATATCTATCTATAAATATATCTATCTGTCTATCTATCAATATGTTTATCTATTTATCTATCTAAATGTCTATCTATCTTATGTCTATAAATCTATCTATCTATCTATATATCTTTTTATCTAGTTATATATCTATTTAGTTATCAATCTAACTATTTAAATTATCAATCTATCTATAGTTCTATCTATATATCTATCTATCTGTCTATTATCTATCTTCTATCTGTCTACCTATCTATCTATATGTCTATCTATCTATATGTTTATATGTCTCTCTACCTATATGTCTATGTGTATTTGTGTATATGTGCCTTTCTATCTATCTCTTTATCCATCTATCAATATGATCTGTCTATTTGTCTATATATCTATATATCTATCTAACTATCTATCTTTCTATCTATTTGTCTATCTGTCTATCTATATATCAGTCATTCTGTCTATATGTATGTCTTTCTATCTGTCTGTATATCTCTTTATCTATCTATAAGTATATCGCTCTATCTGTCTATTTGTCTAACTTTCTATCTATTTATTTGTCTATCTATCTTTCTATCTATCTTTCTATCTATCTAACTATATTTTTATATATCTATTTATGTTATGTCTATCTATCTCTCTCAAAATATCCTTGTCTGTGTCTATCCTCTATATTCCTATCTGACTATCTATGTGTGTGTGTATATATATATATCTATCTATCTATCTTTCATTCTATTTGTCGATTTGACTATATGACTATTTGTATATACATCTATTTGTCTATTAGTCTATCAGTCTATAAGTTTATATGACTATCTATCTAATTGTCAATTTGTCAATTATTCGATATATTTATCAATCTTTCTATCTGTCTATTTAACTATCTATCTGTCTGTCTATCTATATATTTATTTGACTATTTGTTTATCTATATATCTTTATATTTGCCTATCTGTCTATTTGTTTATAAAACTATCAAACTATCTATATGTCTATTATCTTTTTTCTACCTATCAAACTATCTATCATTCTAAGTTTATATGTCTATCTATCTACTTGTTTATGTGTATATGTGTCTATGTGTCTATGTGTCTGTCTATATATCTGTATATCTATCTATCTGTCTATCTATCTTTCTTTCTGTGTATGTGTCTATCTATCTATATGTCTATCTATCTATCTATAAATCTTTCAATCTATAAATCTATCTATCTTTCTATATGTCTATCTGTCTATCTATCTATCTATATGTCTTTCATTCTATCTCTCTATCTATCTATCTTTCTATCTATCTATATTTCTATATGTTTATTTGTCTATCTATCTTTCTATCTATCTAACTATCATTTTATATGTCTATTTGTGACTATGCATATTGATCTCTCTCTAAATGTCTATATGTCAGTGTATATCCTCTATCTTCCTATCTGTCTATCTATGTATGTATATATATATATATATATTTTTGTCTATTTGGTGTCTTTCTATTTGTCTATTTTACTATCTATCTTTTTGTATATCTGTCTATCTGTCTATCTGTCTATCAATCTATAAGTTTATATGTATATCTGTCTATATCTTTATCTGTCTATATGTCTATCTATCTATTAGTCTATTTTTCTATCTATCTATCTATCTATATGGTCTAATTATTTATCTATCTATATGTCTATCTATTTATCTTTCTATCTATCTATCTATTTATTAGTTTATCTCTTTATATATATACTTGTCTATCTGTCTATGTATCTATCTGACTATCTTTATTTCTATCTATTTGTGTATATGTCTATCTAACTATGTATCTATCTGCCTATCTATCTATCTGTTATATGTCTATTTTTCTATAAGTCTATTTGTCTATCTATCTATCTGTCTATCTGTCTATCTATCTATCTGTCTATCTGTCTATCTATCTATCAATCAATCTATTTGTCTATCTATCAATCTATATATCTGTTTGTCTATCTATCTATCTATCTATCTATTTTTCTATAAGATTATCTATCTAAATGTATATCTGACTATCTAACTATCTCTTTACTTGTCTATTTGTTAAATTGTCTATATGTCTATCTTTCTATCAATGTATTTGGTATATCTATATATCTCTCTATCTGTATATCTATTTAATAGTTTATCTTTTTATCTATCTACATGTGTATCTTTATATCTATCAATGTGACTATCATCTATCTGTATATATGTCTATATGTCTATATGTCTATATGTCTATATGTTTATCTATTTGTATATCTATCTATATATTTATATATCTACCTTTCTATCTATTTATCTATTTGTATATCTATCTATATATTTATATATCTACCTTTCTATCTGTCTATCTATTTATCTATCTATTTATTTGTCTATATTTCTATCTATCTATATGATCTATCTGTCTATATTTTTATCTATCTAGCTGTCTTTCTATCTATCTATTTATATGTCTATTTGTTTTTTTGTCTATTTATCTATCTGTCTATAAGTCTATATGTCTATCTGTCTATATGTCTATCTATCTACCTATTTGTCTACCTCTCTATTTGTCTATCTATCTATCTATTTATTAGTTTTCTCTTCATTTATCTATTTGTCTATCTAACTATCTATTTATCTGATTAACATTCTATCTTTCTATTTGTGTATATGTATATCTATCTATATCTCTAAATGTCTATCTGTCTATCTGTCTATCTCTTTATTTAACTATCATTCTATATGTCTATTTGTTTATATGTATATCTTTTTCTCTCTAAATGTCTATCTATCTATATCTATCCTCTATCTGCCTATCTATCTATCTATCTATCTGTTTGTTTATCTTTCTATTTGAATATTTATCTGTCTATCTGTGTGTCTATTTGTTTGTCTCTTTGTCTATTTGTGTGTCTATCTGTCAATATGTAAATCTATTTTTATGTCTTTTTACTATTTGCCTAAGTTCCTAACTACCAATATACCTCTCTGCCTATCTACTTATCTATCTATGTGCGTATCTGCCTATCTACCTATTTGCCAATCTTACTATATACTTATCTCTCTATTTGTCTATCTATCTATATATTTATCGGTTTATCTTTTATCTATCTAATGTGTGTGTGTGTGTGTGTATATATATATATATATATCTGTCTATTTGTGCATATATCTTTCTGTATATCTCTCTAATAGTATATCTATTAGTGTCTATCATCTATCTGCAAATATATATATATATATCTCTCTCTCTCTATTTGTGTTTGTTTATGTCTCTTTGTATATTTGTCTCTCTATTTGTCTGTATGTTTATTTGTCTATCTATCTT
>JAREIK010000485.1:0-38304 GCA_029783825.1 Sapria himalayana
ATATACCATATGTAGATATATAGATATATAGATATATAGAATATACATATATAGATATATACATATATAGATATATACATATATAGATATATACACATATAGATAGATAATAGATAGATATTTAAATATTAGATAGTTAGACAATTTGATTAATAGATAGATAGAAGGATATGCAAAATATAGATAAATAGAATGTAGATTGATAGATAGATAGACATGTTGATAGAAAAAATATAAAAATAGATAGATATATACATAGAAGAAAGATAGATAGATAGATATACTTATAGATATATAAATAGATTGATAGATATAGAAATAGATAGATAGGTAGATAATAGATAGTTTGATAGATACATTGATAGACAGATAGATACATACATAGTAGACAGACACATAGATGGACTTATAGATAAATTTATACATATAAACATAGATGATAGAAAATAGACAGATATACATAGATAAATACAAAAATAGATATATAGATAAAAAACTAAGATAGATAATACACATATAGATAATAGAAAGATTACATTTATAGGACCCATAGAAATATAGAGCAGTAAGATAGACACACAGATTGGCAGAAAGACAATTATAACTAATAGACTAATATACGGTTAGATAGTTTAGTAGATAGCCCAAATATATAAAATATATATATAGACAGAGGTTAGACTGTTAGACAATTATATAGATAGATAGATAATCATACAAAACATATAGATAGAATGATAAATTGATAGATGGAGAGATAGACAAATAGACAGATAGATAGATATAAAGATATACAGATATATAGATAGATAGATAGATAGATAGATAGACAGATATACTGATAGATAGATTGAAAGATAGATAAATAGACAAATAGGCTGATAAACAAATAGATATATAGACAAATAAATAGTTAGATAGACATACACATAGACAGATAGTAAGAAAGACAAAAGATAAATAGACTTATAAAACTAATTGACAGAAAGATGGTAAAATAGTTAGACATATAGACAAATAAATAGATTGATTGTTAGTTAGTTAGTGAATTAGATAGAAAAATAATTAGATAGATAGATTGAAAGATTGGTATATTGATAGATAGACGAAAAGATACATAAATAGATAGAAAAGTAAATAGATAGACAGATAAATAAATAGACAAATATAAAGTTAGTCATATGGACAAATATAGTGATATAAAGATTGTTAGATAGACAAATATATAGATAAAGATATAGACATATAGATTGTTAGACAAATAGATAGATAGATAGATAGATAGACATATTGATAGATAGACTGAAAAACAAATAGATAGCTACACAGATAGATAGATATATAGATAGATAGTAAGATAGATTGATAGATAGATCGATCGATCGACCATTAGACAGATAGAAAGATAGACAAACATATATTTAGAAAGATAAATAGCTAGCTAGATAGATAGATAAACAGATTGATAGATAGACAAAAAAATAGATAGATATACATATTGATAGATTGGTATGATATGTATATATATAGATAGATCGACAAATTGACTAATAGACTGATAGACAAAAAAATGGTTAAACAGTTAGACGGATAGACATGTAGAAAGATAGATAGTTAGATAGTTACATATATTTATAGATAGACATATAGACAAATAGATAGATAGATAGATAGATAGAAATATAGATAGATAGACTAATAGATAGATAGATATACAGATTCATATTTAGATAGATAGATAGATAAATAAATAAATAGATAGACAAATTGATATATATATATATATATATATATATATATATATAGAAAGATAGATAGATAGATAGATATACAGATAGCCAGATAGATATAGAGACAAATAGACATATAAACAATTAGATTGATAGATAGATAAACACATAGACTTATATATTGATAAACTAAAAGGCATATAGCAAGATAGAAATATAGACATATAGACAATTTTCAGATAGATATATAGATAGTTACCCAGAAAGATAGATAAATAGATGTATAGATAAATAAAAGATAGATTGATTGATAGATATAAAGATGGATAGATAGGTAGATAAATAGTTAGATAAAAAAATAGATAGATCGACACATAAACTCGTATTTAGACAGTCATATAGGTAAATAGGCATATTAATTGATAGTTTGATAGATAGATATATAGACAGATAGAAAAATTGATAGATTAATAAATAGTCAGATAAACTAATAAAATAATAGACTTATATAGTGATAGACTGATAGATAGTTGGATATTTAGATAGATAAATAGATACATTGATATACAAATTGACAGTTAGACAGAAAGATATATAGAAAGATATATTAATTGATTGACTGATTGATTAATAGTCAACTAGACTAATAGAATTATATACTAAAAGATAGATAGAGAGTTAGATAGAGAGAGATAGGTAAATATAAAGATAGACATACAGATAGATTGATACATAGTTAAATAGATAGAAAAAGAGATATACACATAGATTGCCTTATAGGCAGATAGATTGATTGATTGATTGATAGTCTAATAGATGAATAGATAAATAGATAGAAAGGTAGATTGGCAGATCGATAGATACATAAATAGATCAATAATTAAGAAAATCTATTTAATATACAATTTTATATATTAGTATATAAAAATGTATTTAACTATAACTATGCCTATACATAACTATATCTATAAATATATTAAATTATATGAAAAAATATATATACCTGCATGTATAAATATAAGTAGGCCTAAATGTGTAACTATATGTATAACCACATGTAACTATATTTATAATTTCATGTATAATAATATACAACATTATGTTAACCTATGTGTATAACTATATATAAATATTTGTATAATTATATAAAACTCTATATAATTAAATATAGTTATATTTGTAAATATGTACACATATATGTAAATCTATTTATTTGTTTATCAAATTGTATACATTTAGGTATAACTACATATAACTACTTGTATGAATATATATATATATATATATATATATATATATATATATATAACTTTATTTATAACTATATAAATTTATTTATAACTAAATATACTATAGGGATAAGAACATATAACTATAAATAATTATTTTTTACTATATGTATAACTATAAAAATATTATACATAACTCTATAAAAATATATAATTAACAACATATATTAAATATATAATTTTATATATTAGTATATAAAAATGTATTTAACTATATCTATGCCTATACATAACTATATGTATAAATATATTAAATTATATAAAAATATATATATACCTGCATGTATAAATATAAGCATAACTATATGTATAATTATATGTATAATTATATGTAAAACAACATTATGTAAATCTATATATTTGATATATGTATAAAACTCTATATATTTAAAACTATATAAAATTCTATATATTTAACTATATTTATATAACTATATATAAATATTTTATAACTATATAAAACTCAATATATTTTAATATAACTATATTTGTAACTATGTATACATATATGTAAATCTTTATATTTATGTTTAACTTTGTATACATTTATGCATAACTACATATAACTACTTGTATGAATATATATATATAACTATATGTATAACTATATATAACTATTTATAACTACATATACTATCTGTATAAACTATAAATAATTGTATCGTACTATATGTATAACTATAAAAACTTTAAACATAACTAGATTTTAATATATAATTTTCAACATATATTTAATATACATTTTAATATATTATTATATAAAAATGTATTTTGCTATATCTATGCCTATAAATAACTATATGTATAAATAAATAAAATGAAATGAAAAAATATATATACCTATATGTATAAATATATATTTAACTATATGTGTAACTATATGTATAACCACATGTAATTATATTTATAATTACATGTATAACAACATACACCTTAATGTTTAACATTATGTGTATAACTATATATAAATATTTGTATAACTATATAACACTCTATATTATTAAATATAACTATATTTGTAACTATGTATATACATATGTATACATATATGTAAATCTATATATTTGTTTATAACTTTGTATACATTTATGTATAATTACTTATAATTACTTGTATGAATAATCTATATATAACAATATGTTAAACTATATATAACTATTTATAATGATATATACTATATGTATAATAACATATAACTAAACATATATGACACACTATAATGGGCCATTCCAGTACAATTCGACCCTTTTGATTCCTCTTTCACATTACTCATCAATAATAGTTTCAGTGGTTAATGAATCACGAAAGTTGCTTTTACAGATTCTATTGCCTACTTTCTATTTATTTTTGGTTTGAATTATTTTCATCTTACTAATGTTTTTGCTAAGTGACTGGAGTCATGTGGTGCTAAATACATTATCAAAAAGGATTTGCTAGATGACATAGTGTTTGATGATGTTGTTGTTGCCCTAGATGACCATACTAGAAGAGTATCCTACAATATGCTCCTTGCTTCCTTTCTTTTATTTATTATTTGTTACTTTAAATAATCTTCCCTGTTTCATGTTTCAAAAATTTTATGCTATTTAGATTCTAGATCGAGTTTCTTTTCCTCTAATCTATGCATGTTCTTACTGTTTAGGGGGTAGTTTCAGATTTTCTTACTTCCAAGAAGGATTTCAAAACATTCAAGGATAATCTTGTATTATTTTGGGACAATTTGGTAGTAGAATATCATGATGAGCCATTATTTGTTAAGGGTTTATTTGAAAAGTTTATGGATTATTTAATAGCACTGTCATGGTAAATGGTAATGTAAAGGGAATTTCAACCATTGTGTAGTATATACATACATACTGAATTTGATGCCATTCTCACTAAGAAATTAGACTATTTTTTTATTTCTGTTTGAATTTGATGCTTGCTTGATGATGACACAAGATAAAATAGGCAAAACAAATTAAAAAGCCAATGTGAAGAAACTGATTGACCCAGAAAAAGGTAATCCCTTCTCTTTGTTTCTAGAAAGCGAAGTTGTTTCCTATTGCTTGTACAAGGATTCTGAAAGAATTCTAGGAAATACTTATGGCATGTGTATTTTGTCGGTTCTACTTTTCTTTTTTTCTAGATACTATGCTTAAGATTCGCATAACTGCTAATAACTCCTTTTTTGCCCTTGTAATTATGTTGGATTTTGAAGCCTTAACTCCAAATATTTTTGCAAGAAATGATTGAAACTATGGAAGGTGGTGGTTAAGTTGTTTTACTTCTTCGAATCCTATCATCACTCATGAGTTTGTATGCCATGGTCATGGCAAGTTGCATTTTATTGCTCATTATTTTCTTACACAAAAACATGATATGCATTCTTTGATTGTTGAATTAGAATCTCTGTTGTTCCTAAGATTTTAGGATGTTCATGAGAGATTTAGAATAGAGTCGCATTCTGTAATAGTTTCTGGGTTCAATGAGAGGTTTCTCTTATATGTACATATAAGATAAATCCTAGTATATCTCTTATACGTACATGCTGTGTATATATGTTCATATATACTCAATATATCTACATATATTCTACAGTATTTGTACATAAAATACTGCAGTATTATATTGTACATGTATATTGAATATATATGTATATAGTATATATGTAAATATACTATAGTAATATATGTAACTAGTGAAATACTAGTATATATGTACATATATACTACATTATTATATATTTAGTCAAACATAATTTTTTAATTTATTTATTTTGATTTGATTGGTTGGTTTAGATTTCACACAGATATTGTATAGCATTGTTCCCAATACGAAGATTTCGTAAGTGAAGGGATTTTTTACTAGACATGAAACACCACGACTAAGACAGCTTTGTCGCAACAGAAAGATGATGACCAGAGGATTTGGGGGAGAGAAAGCAACATCAATTTAATGAATAGATTATATTTTATGTACTGTATGTATGTATGTAGGTATTGAACTTTTATCCTATAAAATCTAGTTGCAAATTTCTTGTGCCTTGTGTTTCAAGGTTCGATGCATTTTCGAACAAACAAAGATGATTTTTGCAACCCTAGTTAAGGTGTTTGTTCCTTATTTTAATGATTATGGCAGAATATATAGCTGTTTGATGTTCATGCTCCATAATAAACATTTACTCTCTACTTTAATGTAAATACTAGTTCATTTATTCCTATATATGTATATGTACATATATACTTGTATATATGTACAAGTATTTACCAGTATATGTGTATATGTAAATATACACTAAAGTATCTGTACATATTTATATGTACATATCCAAACACAAAGAATTATCTTCTTGTTGAGATTTATCTTGTTATTTGACTATATGGCTATTAGTCTATTTATTTTTTATCTATCTACCTATCTACTTATCTTTCTATATGTCTATAGATCTATTTGTCTATCTATCAATCAATCTATCTATCTATCTATTTTTGGTCTATTTATCTTTCAATTTGTTTATCTATCTATTTATTTATCAATCTAACTATCTATATGTCTATCTATATATCTGTATATCTTCCTATATTTATATCTTTCTATTTGTTTATCAACGATCAATCTATTGGTCTAATTGTCAATCTATCTATTATTCTATTTGGTCTATCTATCTATCAATTTATTTTTCTATCTATATAACTGACTTTCTATATATATATATATATATATATATGTGTGTGTGTGTGTGTGTGTGTGTGTGTGTGTGTGTGTGTGAGTGTGTGTGTGTGTGTGTGTGTAACTATATTTTTGCTTATCTATTTATCTATCTATCTAAATATCTATCTATTTATCAATCTTTTATCTATCTATTTGTCTATGTTTCTATCAGTCTATCTATTTGTCTATATGTCTTTCTGTTTGTGTTTCTATATGCTTATCTATCTATCTATATATCATTCAATCTATCTATCTATATATCATTCAATCATTTAATCTATCAAACTATATGTCAATCAATATATTAGTCTATCTGTCTATATATCTATCTATCTATATATCAACCTGTCTATCTATATTTCTTATTAAATTTTTATATGTCTATTTGCCTATGTGTCTATCTATTGTCTGTCTATATATCTATCCCTCTATCTATCTATCTATTTATCTTTTTATGTGTCTATTTGTCTATATGTTTATATGTTTATCTATAAATAATTGTATATGTCTTTTTTGTATATTTGTCTATCTATATACTTATCAATCTACTTATCTATCTTTCTGTGTAACAATCTAATTTTCTAATATCTTACTTTCTATCTATCAATATGTCTATCAATCTAACTTTCTAATTGTCTTTTGGTCTATTTTCATTCTACCTACCTGTCTACTTATCTTTTATCTATCATTCTATTTGTCTATCTATCTATCTAATTGCCTATCTATATGTCTCTTATGTATTTATCTATTAATCTACTTATCTATCTATCTCTCTATCTTATATCTGTCTATATGTCTATTTATCTATCTATCTATTAGGCTATTTGACTATTTGTTTATCTGTCTATCTATTTATGTATCTAACTATGTAGATATCAAAGTATCAATTTGTAAATCTATGTATCTATCTATATTTCTTTCTTTCTATCTATCTATCTATCTAACTATGTAACTATCTATTTTTCTATATGTCAAGGTATATTATCGTGTTTTTGTCTATGAGTCTATTAGTCTATCTATTTATATGTCTATCTATCTATCTATCATTTTATATGCGAATTAGTTTATTTATTTATTTGTCTATCTTTCTATATGTTTATCAGTTTATATGTCTCTCTTTCATTTTGCCTATCTACTTATCTGCCTATCTACCATCTGCCTATTTTTCTATATATATATGTTTATGTGTCTATTTATCTATTTATCTATCTAAGAATCTATTTTCTATCTATTTATCTTTCAATCTATTTATTTATCTATCTATCTGTATATCTATCTATCTTTATATCTATTTATCTATTTATCTATTTATCTTTCTATCTTTCTATTTGTCTTTCAACTATCAATCTATTGCTTTATCTATATATCTTTCTGTCTATCATTCTATTTGTCTATCTATATATGTATCTTTTTACCTATCTAATAATCAATCAATCTATCTATCTATCTATCTAGATATATATCAATACATTTATCTATTTATCTATATATATTTTTATATGTCTATCTGCCTATCTATCTATTAGTCTAACTATCTTTCTATATGTATGTATATTTGTTTATCTATCTATCTATCTAAATGTCTATTAATTTATCTAATTGTCTATCTCTCTATTTGTCTTTGTGTCTATATGTCTATCTATTTATCTATCTATATATCTATAAATCTATTTATTATTCATTTAATCAATATATATATATATATATATATATATTTATATATATATATATATATATTTATATATTAATTTATTTAAATTAATGTGTCAATCTCTCATTCTATCTATCTCTCTAACTATCTCACTACCTATCTATCTATATATTTATCTATCTATTTATCTATCTATTTATCTTTATATCTATTTATTTATTTATCTATCTATCTATATGTATTTCTATCTATCTCTATATCTAACTATATGTATATCTTTCTATGTGATGTTTACCTATATATCTATTTATATGTCTATCTATCTATATGTGAATATGTCTATTTGTCTATCTGTCTATCTATTAATCTATCAATTTATCAATATATTATTCTATCTTTCTAATTATCTAACTATCTATTTGTTTCTCTATCAAAATATCTTACTATATTTATATCGATTAGCAATTCATTCTATAAGTCTATCTATCTGTAATACTATTTGTTTATCTATCATCTATCGATCTATTTCTCTAAATATCTATCTATCTATTTGTCTAAATATCTATCTATCTATATATCTATTTGTGTTTCTATCTATCTATATTTATAACTATCTATCTATCTATCTGTCTGTCTATGTGACTATCTTTATATCTATCTATCTTTCTTTCTATTTTTCTAATTATTTTCCTATATGTCTATATGTTTATATGTCTATCTGTCAATTTATTTAAATCTTTATTTATCACTTTATCTATTTACATATCTGTTTATCTATCTGTCTATCTATCTATCTTTCTATCTATCTATCTATCTATTTATCTTTTTATATGTCTATCTATTTTAGTATTTATCTTTCTATCTCTTTATTTTCACTTCTAGCTATTGATCTATCCATATAACTATCTATAAATTTGTCTTTCTTTCAATCAATTTGTGAATCTATCTATCTATCTATATGTCTATCTACCTATCTACCTATCTATCTATTTTTTTGTATCTATCTATCTACTATCTATTTTTCTATCTCTCTATCTATTTATTTATCTATCAATTTGTCTATCAAACTTTCTATCTATCTATGTATTTGTCAATTTATCAATCTGCCTATCTATCTTTATGTTAATTATCAATCTATCTTTCTTCTATCTATTTATTTCTCTATCTACCTATCTTTTTATTTCTCTATCTATCTACCAATTTATCTATCTATCTATCTATCTATCCATCATTATAAATATAAATATATATATATATATATATATCTATCTATCTATATGCCTATTTGTTTATCTATCTATCTATCTATCTATTTTTCTATCTATCTATTTCTATGTTTATCTATTTATTTGTCTACTTGTTTATCTGTCTATATATCTTTTTATTTATCTATCTGACTATCTATATATCTAACTATCTCTCTTTTTATCTATCTCTCAATTTATCTATGTATCTATTTATTTATCTAACTATCTTTGTATCTTTATATCTGTTTATTTATTTATTTCTCTATCTGCCTATCTATGTATGTTTCTTTGTTCTATGTGTCTATGTGTATATCTATCTATCTATTATCTATCTATCTATTTGCCTATATGTCTATCTATCTATCTGTCTATTTGTCTATCTTTATATCTATCTATCTATATGTCTATCATTTATTGATCTATCTATCTATCTATGTGTCTATCTGTCTATCTTTCTAAGATTCTATCTATCTGTCTATCTATCTATTTATCTATCTAATCTATCAATATTTCTATCTATCTATTTATCTATCTATTTATCTATCTATCTATCTATCTATTTATTTGTCTATTTATCTCTATATCTTTATATCTTTCTATTTTTCTATCTATCTATCTATAACTCTATTTGGATAGTTATCTATCTATCTATCTATCTATTTGTCTATCTATTTATATGTCTATCTTTCTATCTCTCTATCTATCTATCAAATTATCTAACTATCTATCTATCTGTATATCTATCTATTTGTCAAACTATCTATCTATCTAATTGTTTTTCTTTATATTTATCAATCACTTTATATATCTATCTATCTATATGTTTATCTATCTATCACTCAGTCTATATAGCTATCTATCTCACTACAAAAAATCCCAAATAGTTATAGCAATTTTACTAGCTATTTAGGCTTATTCCATCACAAAAATATAATAATGATGGATTTACGAGAGAAATTATCCCAAGCTAAAGTGCATGTTGCAAATTATTAATGAGAAAACTAAATTCCTACCAAAGTTTTTTAACATCAAAAATTCCCTAGCTAATTATATTTTTTTCTTGCTAATTTTGATTGTAATTATAAGTTACAGACAAGTCTCTAGCTAAATTAGAGAGGAAAAAATCCCTAGCTATTTTCATTCCATAATTATTTTCATAATTTTATATTTTGACAAAAAAGTTGATTACATATTTTTAAGTTTTTATATTAAATTGAATAAAAACATAAAATATAAACCAATATTTATAATTGACAAAAAATAAAAGTAGTTAATATATTATTCTGATACAATTTGTTACATTGTTAAAACAAAAACATAACAATATTTTATTACACCTTCTTCTTCATCAATGTATCTAATGATAGTGCATAAAGTTTAATTTGTCTAAGAAATTAACGTTGCTTTCTCTCCCTCAGCTCCTCTACTCACCATCTTTCTCCTGCTATCAAGCAATCCTAGTCATCCTACATCATGTCTAATAAAATTTTAATTTCTATGTTTCTACAAATAGGGAAAGAACGACTTCATTGATGAAGCCTATGTAGTGCAGAGCTCCATTATTGAATTGGGAGCCACCACCAGAGAAAGTAAGATATTCGCATGTAACTTTAACACTTTTCTAATGTCCCTTCACTTCTGCAAGCTTCGTATGGCGAATATTATGGTATCATATCCGTATGAAATTTAAACCAATAAATCAAATTAAAATAAATAGATAAAAAAAGTTCTATTTTGATAAAATATGGTAAAATTATTCAATACAACTTATACCTTATATATAATACTACGATATATATGTACATATATACTACAGAAACAACAGATTCAAATCCCCAACCCCAATGTCCCTAGCTATAACATCATATTCATTGCCAACGAGATCACCAGAAACCATAGATTCCAAAATATCAAATGTCATAAAATCATAGTTAAAGGGAGGAATGGCATTAGGCGCCTATAAAATGTTAGAAATACACTTTTAGTAATTATCTAGTATTCATTGCTTGATATAAATACCTTTAACTCGCATATCTAAAAACACATATCTAAAAACACATGATTTAGTATTCACAGTAAATATGTTTATATCATATTAAACTATAAAATTTTTAAAAAAATAAAGCTTTGTGAATAGGAATGTGCCTTAGGCACTACCAAGGCTAGGAATTCCTTGCCTTGGTAGTTTATGTCTCACACAATGCAAACATGTGGACTATTACATGTGTATGCACACATGAAATGTAATATTATAATATATCTTTCTCTCTCTCTTTAGCTCATTAACATCTAAAAATATTAATATATAAATTAATAGAACATATAAATGTACAATGTAAATATATAATTCTCATTGTATAAATGCAACCCACATATGTTAATGGCCATTACCATCTAGCTCATTATCATCTGCATTGATACCAAAATTTATATCACATAGCTTCACGGCGTGCTCCTGAGTAATCATAGGTTGCAAGGAGTCCCTATTATCTTGCTAAATCAAACTTGTTGAATATGAATCGAGAGCTAATCGTGATGAATACATGATGTGGTACCACCAGGGGCACCAATAGTGCTTAATGCTGGACAACTATTGCTAGTACTACTAAAAATCACATAATGGTGCTTGCTCACCACTTACTCACAATTCAGGGCAAACAAAAATAGGCTTAGGAACACAGAATGTGGAACAACATAAGAATCAATTGTTAATAGCTATAACTTAAATTTCATTAACAATATCAATAAAATGACCATATTCTAGAAGTAAAACTTCATATTAAAGTGGGCTCGCCATAGTTCATATTGATGAGATCGCATTTATGCTGCATAAAAGCAAGTATTTTCACCATTTGAATGTCATTATCTAGAGCAAATATGAACAACTAATAAAAGTTAGCTAATCTCCATTGTAGTCTGCCATGCAATAATAGGGTGCCACATCTTGTAGCAGTATGGCATGTGTCATGTGATAGTGTCGGAGTGGATGTGTGTGTGGAAATGTTGTGGGCAGTTATATGCATGTAGTGTGGCATTTTTTGTGAGGATGTGTGGGCAAGATTGAAAATAGTGTGTTATGGCAGTGTACAAAATAAATATATGCTGAAAAATTATAATTAAAATAATAAAAAATGATTTAGTCTGTGAGTTATATTTTGGCTGATAGATATTTTGGCTCCACCAATTTGTGTTGGCTCACACTAAAGGAAGTAATCTGGCTTTCTTCTGGTCACTTCTGTCTCTCCTCTTCTTTGAGCATGCTTATACTGCATCAATTTTAAGGCTCAAACTACATCAACACAGATACATATACTCTCATTTCCCAGTAGAAACATTTCAAAAGAAAATCTAAATCTAAATCTAAATCTAAATCAAAAACAAAATCAAAAAAAATATTAAAACCAGAATTAAACACAAAATCAAAATCAAATACCAAAACTTGTATGGACATGTGACACTTGAAGTCATCAACTTCCAAAATAGTTGCAATGTTTGCACAGCAGATGTCCTGCAAAGAATCATGGTTAGGTTAGTCAGCCAAGCAAATAACAAAACTAGAATCAAGAACAACGATGCCACTAAATAAATCTCTTCCGGTTTAGCTACACATATAAAAAATCATGTTCCCGAAAGTTGCTCATTATTCCTTCTTCATGATGTGAGGATATAAGAGATTTGAGATTACAAATCTAGTGAAAGACTTGTAGTGAAGTAGCTCTCTCAACTTATCATCACATCTTTTTTTTATCTGATGGATCCTTTTTAATAATAGGAAAATTTAACGATTAATTGAAATTGAAGAATAGCACCATAGATTATCATCGGGGGTAGGTGAAGACAATGAATGTTGGCATACTTGTAGATTATTTTATTTATATAGTCCCACATCTTCTTTACAACATCAGAATGAGATAATGCATCTTCACATTTACCAAAACATTTTATGAGAACATATGAAAGAGGAATAGGAAGCTAAAAATCTAGAATTAGCTTTGTATTCATTTATGTATAACTATATATAGCTACTTATATTAATATAAATATATATATATAACTATATTTTTAACTATATAAATCTATTTATAACTAAATATAATATAGGTATACACACATATAACTATAAATAATTGTCTTTTATTATATGTATAACTATAAAGACATTATACATAACTATATTTAAATATATAATTAACAAAAAATATTCAATATACAATTTTATATATTAGTATATAAAAATGTATTTAAATATATCTATGCCCATACATAACTATATGTATAAAAATATTAAATTATATAAAATATAAATATACTTGCATGTATAAATATAAGTATAACTATATATGTAACTATATGTATAACCACATGTAATTATATTTATAATTACATGTATAACAACATACAACATTATGTTTAACTATATATGTATAACTATATATAAATATTTGTATAATAATATAAAACTTTATATATCAAAATATAACTATATTTGTAACTATGTATATATATATGTAAATCTATATATTTGTTAATAACTTTGTATACATTTATGTATAACTACATATAACTACTTCTAGGAATATATATGTATATATATATATATATATATATAAAACTATATTTTTAACAATATAAATCCATTTATAACTAAATATAATATGGGTATAAAAACATATAACTATAAATAATTGTCTTTGACTCTATGTATAACTATTAAAAACATTATACATAACTATATTTAATTATATAATTAACAAAATATATTTAATATAGAATTTTATATATTAGTATATAAAAATGTATTTAACTATAACTATGCCTATACATAACTATATGTATAAATATATTAAATTTTATGAAAAAATATATATACCTGCATGTATAAATATAAGTAGGCCTAAATGTGTAACTATATGTATAACCACATGTAACTATATTTATAATTTCATGTATAATAATATACAACATTATGTTAACCTATGTGTATAACTATATATAAATATTTGTATAATTATATAAAACTCTATATAATTAAATATAGTTATATTTGTAACTATGTATACATATATGTAAATCTATTTATTTGTTTATAACATTGTATACATTTAGGTATAACTACATATAACTACTTGTATGAATATATATATATATATATAACTTTATTTATAACTATATAAATGTATTTATAACTAAATATACTATAGGGATAAGAACATATAACTATAAATAATTATCTTATACTATATGTATAACTATAAAAATATTATACATAACTCTATAAAAATATATAATTAACAACATATATTAAATATATAATTTTATATATTAGTATATAAAAATGTATTCAACTATATCTATGCCTATACATAACTATATGTATAAATATATTAAATTATATAAAAATATATATATACCTGCATGTATAAATATAAGCATAACTATATGTATAATTATATGTATAACTATATGTAAAACAACATTATGTAAATCTATATATTTAATATATGTATAAAACTCTATATATTTAAAACTATATAAAATTATATATATTTAACTATATTTATATAACTATATATAAATATTTTTATAACTATATAAAACTCTATATATTTTTATATAACTATATTTGTAACTATGTATACATATATGTAAATCTATATATTTGTGTATAACTTTGTATACATTTATGCATAACTACATATAACTACTTGTATGAATACATATATATATATATATGTATAACTATAAAAACTTTAAACATAACTAGATTTTAATATATAATTTTCAACATATATTTAATATACATTTTAATATATTATTAAATAAAAATGTATTTTGCTATATCTATGCCTATACATAACTATATGTATAAATAAATAAAATGATATGAAAAAATATATATACCTATATGTATAAATAGATATTTAACTATATGTGTAACTATATGTATAACCACATGTAATTATATTTATAATTTTATGTTAAACAACATACAACATTATGTTTAACTATATGTGTATAACAAAATATAAATATTTGTATTACTATATAAAACATAATATAATTAAATATAACTATATTTGTAACTATGTATACATATACGTTTACATATATGTAAATCTATATATTTGTTTAAAACATTGTATACATTTATGTATAACTACATATAACTACTTGTATGAATATATATATATATATATATATAAAATTATATTTTTCACTATATATAACTATTTATAACTGCATATACTATATGTATAATAACATATAACTATAAATAATTGTATCTTACTATATTTATAACAATAAAATCTTTATTCATAATTATATTATATTTAAATATATAATTAACAACATATATTTAATATACATTTTTATATATTAATACATACAAATGTATTTTACTATATATATGTCTATACATAACTATATGTATAAATATATAAAATTAAAAGAAAAAAACTATACACCTACATGTATAATTATAAGTATAACTATATGAGTAACTATATGTATAACCACATGTAATTATATTTATAATTACATGTATAACAACATACACCTTAATGTTTAACATTATGTGTATAACTATATATAAATATCTGTATAACTATATAACACTCTATATTATTAAATATAACTATATTTGTAACTATGTATATACATATGTATACATATATGTAAATCTATATATTTGTTTATAACTTTGTATACATTTATGTATAATTACTTATAATTACTTGTATGAATAATCTATATATAACAATATGTTAAACTATATATAACTATTTATAATGATATATACTATATGTATAATAACATATAACTAAACATATATGACACACTATAATGGGTAATTCCAGTACAATATGACCCTTTTGATTCCTCTTTCACATTACTCATCAATAATAGTTTCAGTGGTTAATGAATCACGAAAGTTGCTTTTACAGATTTTATTGCCTACTTTCTATTTATTTGTGTTTTGAATTATGTTCATCTTACTGATGTTTTTGCTAAGTGGCTGGTGTCATGGGGTGTGGTTCATTCTGAAGCCTCCTCCATCTGTTAATGATACCAACCTATTCAATGTGTTCACACCTCGAGAGAAAGCCCACCGGCTCCATACAAGAATGGTATGTGGTCTAGTAGTCTTTTATGATGAAATTACAAGTTTTTCAAGCAAATTTCATAGTCTTATATTCTACTTCTCATGATGTGTTCAGATTCAACAGAGATAAAATAATTTGCAGTCATTTGAAAAACTTCATGTGGTAAGTAAGAAATTTATCTTATTGATCAACTCTTTCTATTCAAATTAGGGATATAATGTTGAGATTAATAAGTTATCAAAGAAGATTTTTCTATTACCGTTTGCATCTCTTAGAAGAGATTAATAAGTTGCACATTCATCTTATCAAACACTTATCTATAACAACCATCCTATGTATATTTTTTCTTATAAAAAGTAAACATTATGAATCATTAATTGAGTAATTAATTATTTTTTTATTTATTATTTATTTTTGTAGTCTAACACATATTTTTCAATCATACTTTATTTTGGTCAATTGTTTTAGTTTATTAGTTAATATTTTAATAAAAAATTATCTTTCTTTTGAATTATAAATCATAAATTTCGAAAATAATTATATTTTTAGAAATTGATTTTTTCAATTTAAAATTAAAGTTAGAAATTAAATATTTTATTTTTAATCTTTTATTTTAAAATTTTTTACTCTCAAACAAGTGCTATCTATCTAATTTTCAATTTAAATTTTTAATAGTTTCAATTATTAAGAAAAAATTATCTATATATAGCATATATCAATGTATCTATTTTCATAGTTGTCCTGTTAGCTCATTTATAACCATGACAAGATAATATCAACTTAACATTGAATCTTAATGAAATTTTATAGATGTAAAAAATTTACTTTACATCCCACATATAAAACACATTCGTTATAATAAATAAATATATATATATCTTTATTGACATCAATATTACGTATACATATTTTTTTTCTTTTATATAGACACCAAACCAACTATCAAAAAAATTATATTATGAATATTCTCTAAATTGATAAATACTCAGTAAAAATATTTTTAGATCTAGACAAAATCCATCACTAATATTTTTGTAAATTCCACGCGAAGAAAAGCATGGAATTTAGTGATGGATTTAGGGACTAATTTCCCTATCTAATTAGATCGATACAAAATCTGTCGCTAAATAATTATCTGAATTTATTTTTTTATAATTTTATATATAATTGGAAGCGATAATTCCTTAATTTTATATATAATTATCTGCATTTAGCTGCAGGTTTTCCCTAGCTATTTGGGCTTTTAATAATTTCTATCGCAAATTTATGATAATTTAATTTTGTTAGCATTATTTATTTTAATATTTTTTGTAATTTTCTATATTAAAGGTATGTCATTGTCTATAGATGAGCGATCCTTGAACGTTATAGTCTCCTCTTATAATTATAAAAATAGGATATTATAAAAAAATTTCATAAGTATATAAATACGAATAAAAATTTATATTAAATAAGACTAAAATAACTAATTTTTTGATTAAAAATTAATTAAAAAATAATACAAAATATTTTTCTAATTCTTTTTAACAATGATATTTAAATATTTGTATTAAAAAACAATATATAATGTATTATTTAATTAGAATAAATTTAAAATATTTTAATTAAAAAATAAACATAAATAAAAATAACTACTAATAAAATCCTAAAATAAACAATTCTTTGATTAAATAAAAAAATTATAAAAATATATGAATTAATAAATAATGAAGTAAATATTAATACTATTCCTATAATCATAAAATATTTTTATGATGATAGGAATCTTTTAAAAGATAATAAATTGATATTTAAAGATTAATACATAGAAGTTTGAATTACATAAAAAAATTTTTCGTGATTTAAAAAATAAATATCTAAGTGTTGTTATTAAATGAACACTTCAAAGATTAAAATTTATAATGTTTAAAATATTCAAATTTTATTCTTTTATAATTATTTCATATTATATTAATAGTAAATAAATTGAGACATTAGAATTTAGACATTTCATGTGGTAATAGGCCATTGGTTACTCTCTTCTTTAGTCTAGTGGCTAACAGCTTTCATCTGTTACCTGTGGGACTTGTTCATCCAACCTTTTTGGCATTCTTCATGACGTTGTTTGTAAATAGGAAGGTGGTTACTAGTTTCCACTGGCTCATTCACAAACTCTGAAGGCACCATATCACATCTTTTGTAGGGAAATAGGTATTGGGTTATTTAATAGGTAATTAAGACGTCAATATGAACTCAAGTCATCTTTTTCTCGAGGTATCCATAGAGATGAGATCCATTCTTGAGCAATCAAAGCTCGTAAGTTTTTCATGGCTTATTTTTTATTGCTTTTAATGTGCTTGTTAAGAGCTGCAATTTTTTGATTTTGTTTATTGCATTGTAGAATATCTTCCTTGCAATGACAAAGATTGTCGATACGTTAGGCCCCAAGTCTCGAATCATCGACACCATTTTATATGCCTCAATGTTAGAATGTCTGGTAGTACTTAGTATTCCTTTTTTGTGGGTTTTCTTTTCAATGAGAACTGATTGGATTTCATTGCCTAGTTTCATTTTGCAATGGTGAGATTTGATTTTTCATGGGGTGATGCATAATATCACCAAGAGACATTGGAGAACCTAAAGTCCACAATCATGAGCACTAAGAAGTTCTATGATGTATGTTTTTTTAGCTATGATTACTTATATCTGTCATGAGGGGAACAACATACTATCAAAATAAAATTACTTCCTCTTTGTCAAATTGAATTACTTATCGTGCATCTAATTGGGTTGGCCATTGTCTTGTTGTTGATGTAGTTATCACAATCAAAAAGGGTTTAAAGTTTTCCTTCTCAATTTTTAGGTTATGCTGATCATGGCAGGTCCAAAATTGTAGGTTATTAATAGAAATGAAAAATCAATTTCACTCTTGGCTAATGGATTTGTTATTTTAACACCTGATCATGAACAAGAAGCTTCATCGGAGTTGTTCCCCATCAATTTTAATAGCCTGTCCAATGTTAGTACTTTATGAGTTATAATGGTCTGGGTGGACTAGATCATAATGAAACATTGCATTGATGATCTTTGAATTAAATGAAAATCTGATCATAAACATAATGGATGTGCTTGGTAGGGCATTCCTTGTAACTTATTGTTATATATTGATTAATATAAATGCCCTCACTAGAAGTGGAGACCCATCAAATCCCTTATTTTCCTTCAAATTTGTATTGTTAATTTTCTATATGTACTTCATTTGAATGATTTGAATTTTTTGTGTCACTATTTAATTTGGTGTTTATTTATTCTTTTCACTATAGAAAAAATTGTTTCTTTCTTTACAGGCTATTCAACCAGGCAACACCATTTTTATTAGTCAGTACTTGTTCAAAGGAAGCGAAACTACTTTAGTGTGGCTGGAGGTAATGAACAATTTTCATGGTTGTCTAGCATGTGCCTATAGCATTAAAATGGGTTAATTATTTAGAATGCTCTAATCCCAAAATAATTTCATGCTCACGTACGTCTCATGTGCTTGAGTGAACAAGTAGGGTATCCGAGGTGAGAGAAAATGATGGGGTATGTGTGATAAAGAACTCTGCAACTTTGGTAGGCTCACTGTTCACCTTGCATGTTTCTCAAATTTACATCAAGCTGCCTACACATTCTGCTCAAGATAGGCTGGTCAATCTATTACATTGATTTCACTTTTGGAATTTGAAGAATGCTTACATTTTCATTGTTATGTATTGGTTGTGTTCAAGGTTATCAGCACTTGAGGTGTGCAAAATAAAATTGATTTTTTCTCATTGTCATACACCCACCACTCTGAGAATGTTTGACATGTAATTCTAATGATACAATTCTTCCTCTTATTATATAGTCATTTTCAGAATCATAGTTTGTTGCAGCAGAAAAGCTTCTTTAATGTGATGTTTCTAATCTCTAAAAATTGAGAATATGTTTATCAACTCTTATTAGTGCATAAACATTTTCTCAATAATTTTGTAGTACATAATTTTGTGCTAGCCCCTCCACAAAAGTTTTCTTTTTAAAATATATTTTACCACAAAATCATCTTTTTATAATCAACAAATTCATAATTATTGGAATATTTTTCTCAAACTTGCATTAGTTGAGTTCATAATTTTTATTTATTAATAAAGATCTTACTCAGTGCAAAAGTCTCCCGGTTAGCCTGAGGTTTGAGAGATATTAATATTTTAATGATCTTATCCTTGAAAACCAGAGATACATTATCTGTTGAGTTTTGAACTTTAGATCTATTATCCTTGGATGAAACACTCGATATCACAAAAAGTCACGACCTATATTTTTCTGCACTATTCATTCTTCTGCATGAAATTAGGTATACCATAACATGGTACATCTGTATATAGGTGTGTATGTTTGCATGCATATAACTATCCACACACACATCCATCATCTATATGTATGTGTTTGTGCATGTTATTTTCGTTAAATATATTTTTAAGCTCCACCAGTGATATTTTTTTGTGAAGCTATTTATTGATGCATTCTATGTGGGAAACAATTATGTGGTGTAGCACAGGCCCATGAGTATCTATCTCAGCTTGGAGACCTCTGTCAAACCCAGATTTTTGCCAAGATTGAAAATGTGGAGGATAGTTGTTTCCATAGTAATTCTCAAAGGCATATGAACATGCTCCTTCTGGCTTAGCCACTAGTTTTTATACATGATTAGATGGTGGTCTCCTATTGTACATACTAGCATGTCAAATAATATGGATGTTTCTAAAAGTGCAATAATAAAATAAAATTGTTTTGTCCTTCTGGCTTAGCCACTAGTTTTTATACATGATTAGATGGTGGTCTCTTATTGTACATTCTAGCATGTCAAATAATATGGATGTTTCTAAAAGTGCAACAATAAAATAAAATTGTTTTGATTTAAATCAAACTTTTTTCTTCATTTGTTCTTAGAAGCAGATGGTATTATTCTTTATCGTGGAAATTTAGGGATAAGTAGATGTTTATCTTTCTCATGATTTATTTTACTAATTCTTCTCATCTATGTGTGTGTCACCCGAGGCTATGTGATTATATATACGTATGTATAATTCTGTAGTATATACGTACGTATATACAATAGTATATAAGTACATATATACTAAGTATATACATATGTATATACTACAGTATATATGTATGTATATACTACAATATATAAGTACGTATATATCGAGTATATATGTATGTATATATTATAGTATATACGTACGTATATACCGAGCATATGCGTATGCCAGAAAAAATTTCACCCCAATCTTGTTTTTTTCTCCGATGGGGTTATTGATATATGAGTTGACCAAAATCTAGTTACAACAGCCCTACTCATGTTCAAAACAAAACAAAACAAAATAGTTCATTGAATTCCTAGGTGTTCTGTGAAATTAGTTGGCACATATAAAAAAATGTAGTACTAAATTATCACGAGTTTACATGCTAAAATAAAGCATAAAAATCCTGTTTACATATGATGATCAAAGTATGGGGTTGTCAATATATGATTGTGTGCGCGTGAAGCAAAAAAAATAGAGAAATTAAGCTCACTTGTTGCCTAGACGAGCATGAAGATTGATGACCAACTATTCTTCAGAGACAGTAAGAAGTCCTCTTTTTAAGTTTGGGTGAAGATAATTAGTCCAGTGAAGGCGGCAGCTCTTGCCACACCGTGGTAATCTGGCGAGCTTTGGGATGGCTCCCCAATAGCACTAGCCATTGGTGAGGATAAAGTTGATGAGTTTCTCATCTTCTTCAGTAGTCCATGACCCTTTCCTAACCTTGAGTTTATCACATCAAGGTTGGCTATCCATTTCTAAATTTTGTGATAGCCATACGTGAAATAAGTGACGATCAAAGTCACACTCCCATCTATACGTAGGGTAGAGCTGTAGGAAGAAGTGTAAGATTTGAGAGTCCTGCAATTGTCTTCATAAAGGAACACTAAAACTAAATAGAGTCTCATATGGTATATTTTGATACATAAAAGCATTCAAAAGTAGATGTATATACCTACGTATATACCATATATACCTACGTATATAGCATATATACCTATGTATATACCATATATACCTACGTAATAGCGTATATACCTACGTATATATGCTATATACCTACGTATATACCATATATACCTATGTATATACTCAGTATAAACGTACGTATATACTAAGTATATATGTAAGTATATACTATACTATATAAGTACTTATATACCAAGTATATACGTACATATATACTACAGTATATATATATGTATATACTGAGAATATACACATATATATACTCAATATATACGTACGTATATACTTGGTATATACGTATGTATATGCTCATTATATACATACATATATACTCAGTATATGTACGTATAATAGTGTAGTATTATATGTAAATATATACTAAGTATATATGTACTCAGTATATATGTACATATAATACTGTAGTTTATATGTACATATACTACAGTAATATATGTAACTAGTGAAATGCTAGTATATGTACATATACATTGTAGTATATATGTACATATAACCTACAGTATTATATTTTTATCAAAACTTAATATTATTTATTTATTTATTTTGATTTTATTGACTAGTTTAAATTTCGTATAGATATGGCACCACATTGTTTCCCATACGAAGCTTGTATAAGTGAAGGGATTTTTTACTAGACATGATGCACCGCGACTCGTACAACTTTGTCATAGTAGAAAGATGGTGATCGGAGGAGCTGAGGGAGAGAAAGCAATGATAATGCACGGATAGATTATACTTCATGCACTATCGGTAGATACATTGAGGAATAAAATGTAATAAAATTGTTATGTTTTTATTTTAATTATGTAAAATATTGTATCAGAATAATTAATTAAATGATTTTATTTTTTGTTAAATAATAAATTATCATTTATTGTTTATGTTTTTATTCAATTTAATATAAAAATATTAAATTATTCAATTAAAATTTTTGAAAAAAAATTAAATTCTAAAAATAGTTTTGAAATGAAAATAACCATGGATTTTTCTTTTGCTAATTTAGCTAGAAAAATCATTATTTTAAATAGTAAATTTTCCATCTCTAAAATTTTTTAGGTACCCACTCTTTCCCTCATTAATTTTTAGCAATGAGCACTTTAGCTTGATAAAACTTTTGGTAGTAATCTATCGTCATTTTCTGTTTAGCAATTGAAACACCCCATTTAGCTAGGGAATTTTCCCTAGCCACCGAGGCTTTTTCTTATAGTGGAAGTTTTTTCTTCTCTCTCGGCTTTGATTCATCATCAAAAGCTATGAAGCATTAATATTTATTTAGACACATTACAAATTAACTTCACCATGACATATTTAACCCTAAAAAACTTTTAGCTATCTCATTTTCTTCCTCCTTTTCTTCTATTCCTTGTTCTTTAAAATTAACAAAAATCAAAAATAGTTCAAAAATAATTCTGATACTAAAGTCTCATGGTTAAAAAAAAAATAACATTCTTTCATCATCATTTAAAACAAAATCATCCTCATAATTAGCTGGTGCATTTGTGCTAGGCTCTCTTATGTGGTTTCTCTACTAGAACTAGGAATGCTATCTATCATGACAAGCCTGCTAACTGTGAGTCCATATAGGACATTTGCTATTGTATTAAAATTTATTAGTGACCAAATTATTATCCAGAATAATCTACTTCATTAGTTCTATCACATGATCAAATATTTTCTCAGACATATGATTTTCTAACTTCATGCTCATAAGTCAAGCCACAAGTGACAATTACGAATGTGTTGAAACTATCTGACTTTCAACTTTAATTTATGTTCGTTCATGTCTATAATAACTATTTTTATATATCTATGAATATGGTTGTGCATCCCCAAACTTTTGGGTAGAGTTTTAGTCTATTATAGGTATGTAAAAGCCTTGGCTAGTCGTCCATGGTGCTGGGAACAACACCTTAGCTTCTGAAGATGTGAGATGAACCAAGAAAAATAATTCCATGCAAAAGCAGGTTTGTTCTTGACACTATTATTTTATGTAGATTTGTGTCATCCCAGTTCAGATATGCATCATAGTAGTTCAAATCTGCGTCGTTGTAGTTCATATCTACACCGCCATAGTTTAGATCCGCAACTACTTGTTATCAGTTATTGGTTTGTAAATATAATATGTATTGCTCCATTTTGTAGGTGTAACAATGTTCTCTATCTGCGTGGAGTACCAGAGGAAAAAAGAACTAGAAATGCTAACAATGCCTGAGAGACCTATATGCCTGTTTTTTAAGTCCTAGATTATTTTCTTCTGTTGTCTTTGATGGTGTGTGTATTTGCTTTAAAGTAAAAGTGTGTGTGTCATCCATCGCTATGTGAGTATATATACATACATATAATATTAAAATATATACATACATATATACTTGGTATAAATGTACATATATATTGAGAATATATCTTTGTATATAATGAGTATATAAGTAAGTATATACCGAGTATATATGTTTGTATATACTGAGTATATTTGTATGTATATACTCAGTATATACATACATATATACTACAGTATATACGTATTTATATACTCGGTATATAAGTATTTTATATTGTAGTATATACATACATATATACTCGGTATATATCTACTTTTATATTGTAGTATATACGTACATATATACCGAATATATACAAAGTGGGTGCATATATTTATTTGCAGACATGTATATATTGTCATACATACACACTGATTTACACACAGACACACTTTTGAATATATAATTCCTCGGGCTGGTCTGGTCATCATCATGCATTACTTAGTGATGCAGGTAAAAAAAGCCATGGATCTTAGATTTCCCTTAAAGCTATAGGAAGAAGATATTTCTAGGCCAGGCCAGCCAGGCAGAAATAGGATGGTATTAAAAATCTTAGTAATTGTGTTAATATTTAATTATCACATGGTACAAAGTAAATGTATAAGTAAATAAGTTTTCTTGCTCTTAGTTCTACTATGATTGATTCTAATTCTACTAGGGCTTAGGATGATGATGATGATGATGATGATTTTCGTGTAGTGCCATGTAATTCTGGTCCAGGAGGACTATCGGTTCCTATTTTGGGAGATGCAGCATCCCACCTTGTCAAAAACTTGCTTAATCTCTTAATAAGTGGTTGGCAGGGAAATATGTATGAGTGAAATGCTAGTATATATTGGGTCCTAATTTGTACTCAGCATATATGTACGCATAATACGGTAGTTTTTATGTACATATACTACTGTAATATATGTACGAGTGAAATGCTAGTATATGTACATATATACTACAATATTATATATTTATCAAAATATTTTTTTTTGATTTGATAGAGTGGTTTAAATTTTTTAGAGTTATGATACCACATTGTTCCCCATACAAAGCTTGTGTTAGTGAAAATATTTTTCACTAGACATGATGTGTCGTGACTCAGATAACTTTGTCGCAGCAGAAAAATAGTGAAAGGAAGTGCAGAGAGAGAGAAAGCAATGTCAATGCAAGGATAGATTATACTTTATGCACTATTGGTAGACACATTGATCAATAAGATGTAATAAAATTATGTTATTTTTTTGTTTTAATTATTTAAAATATTATATTAGAATAAGTTATTAATTAATTTTTTTAATTATAAATTATCATTTATAGTTTCTATTTTTATTAAATTTAATATAAAAATATTAAATTATTTAATTAAATTTTTGTTGAAGCTGTATGACTATCAACTTTAATTTGTGTTTGTTCATGTATATAATAACTATTTTTATATATCTGTGAATATGTTTGTGTGTTCCCAAATTTTTTAGATAGAGTTTTAGCCTATTATAGGTATGTAAAAGCCTTGGTTGGTCCTCCATGGAGCTGAGAGCAACACCTTAGCTACTGAAGCTGTGAGATGAACCAAAAGAATTAATTACACGCAAATGTAGGTTTGTTCGTAGAGGTGTCAAACGGGTCGGCCCAGCATGGCACGGCCCGTTTTTCACGTGCCACGCCGTGCTACCGTGCCGTGCCGGGCACGCCACGGTCACTGTACCGTGGCGTGCCCGGCACGGCACGGTTTTTTAAAGTCGGGCACGGCACGGCCCGTGGGCACGGCAAGGCCGTGCCGTGCCGTGCCCGGCCCGCTCGGGCACGGTTGGCTTGGCCAGGCGGCACTGGTGCACGGCAGGGGCAGGGTAGGCGGGGCGGGGCGGGAGCCGCATGGCTGGACCTGGTCACCTGGACCGGCTCAACCGGGGTCTGGGTCCCGGGAGCCAAGCACGGGCACGGCCCGTGCATGGCACTTGGCAGATTATAAAAATTTTTTTTTTAAAAAATTTTTTTATTAAGTTTCTGTTAATCTGTATTTACTTTAGAGTTTATGTAATAAATAAAAAATAAAATTTTTTGTAAAAAATATTGCATTTAAAATTAAATGTAACGAACAAAAATTAGAAAATTTATTTTTTTTTTCAATTAAGTTTAGCATATTTTAATATTATAATTTATTAATTAAATATTAAAATTTAAAGTTAATGAATTTTAAAATAAAATTTAAATCTTAAAATAATAAATAAATACATTAAGTTAGTAAAAATTTTAATTAAAAAAAATTTAAACTACACAAATAAAAATTACCATTCATGCTTTTGAAACCAATACTCCGAAAAAAAAAGTATAAGTTTCAACACAACGTATAATACAAAGTACAAACAAAGCGTATAAATAAAATAAATAAAAAAATATCGAAAAAAAAGAGCAGATGAGCATCAATCGTCAAGCGGCATATCATGAGAATCATCAGCCGCAACATCAAGATCAGTATCATATGGGTCATCATCATCGGCAATCAGCTCCTCCGCCATCGTAGTGGATGTGGATTCGACTGCAGTGTCTGTCACAGTCACAGCTTCAGCACGATCACTGATGCTAAATCTCGATTCCTCCCAATCCTTCAAACATGCTAAGGCCTCAACCATATCTGGACGTAATCTCGATCTCCTATCCGAAATCACGTTCACTGCAACAGAAAAAGCAGACTCCGATGCTACGCTCGACACCGGAGGAGTCAGTAGATCCCGTGCCATCCTAGATAGCACGGGATATGCGGACTGATATGATTTCCACCACTGTAATAAATCAAGATTCTTATTGTCAGAAGGTGATAGGATTGAGCAGTAATCGGTATCTAAGTACCGAGATAGCTCGCTCCTATGTGAAGGTCCACCCCTACGTTTCCCCCTCGCTAGGTTAATGGAATAAGCATCATCTCCGAACAAGGTATCAGAGTCCATACTCACAGTCTCACCACCACCACCACCATACCTAGTATCGTAGTATGTGAACAGGTCTGTCAACTTCTCGTAAATGAACCCTTGAGGTGGCTCTTCCAGGTTCATGCACGAGGAAATGAAAGTCAGGGAGTTTTCAACCCCTTCCACCTTAGCCCTAGGGTCCATGCATGCTGCGAGGCAATAAAGAGATGGAATGGTGGACCAGTACTTCAGGTACTTGGTCTCCATCTCTGCAACCATATGGCTGAGCGTCGGGTCCGCTCGATACATCCTAAACATGCTACTAATGTTGCATATGCAACGGAGTGCAATGCAAGTGGTGGGCGTATAAACCGACGAACACATGTTCGTCGTGTCATAAAATATCTTCAGGAATTTCATAAATGAAATTCCTGAATCCCAGTCAGTGTCGTCAACAATAAGTTCGCCACTCTTACTATTGACGTAGTCGGATATCACGTGTTCGTATCCAACACATGATTCCAACATCAGGTATGTGTAATTCCAACGATGTCTCACATCAGATTGGAATTTCTTCTTCTTAAGATTCGCAGACAAACAGAGATTACCAAACTCTTGTAGTCTGCGAGGAGTGCGAATATACTTGAGTGCATTGCGTATATTTTCCAACGCGGGGGAACACACCTTCATACCCGCTTGAACTATCAGGTTAATAACATGACACATGCATCTGACATGAAATATCTCTCCTAATGGTGCGTCTCTAATATTCATAACAAACATATTGATCGCTACTCCATTATTCGCAGCATTATCGAAAGTGACACTAAAAATTTTATTTTGAATTTTATATTCCCTAAATATTTTCATCATACACTCAAAAATGGCCGGGTCATCATGAGGATGAAGAATCTCAATGAATCCTAATATTTTTTTATTTATTGTCCAGTTTGAATCGACATAATGACTCGTGATACATGCATAAGAAGAATCATCGTGACATGTCCATATATCGGACGTTACGGACACCACTCCACTAAATGCCAAAAATTCCTTAATTATTTTTTGTTTTTCTAACTTATATATCTTTAGTATGTCACTCCTAGATGTGGACCTATGAATCCTACGATAGGATGGCTGAAAATAAGTCTGCATGATTCGCACTACCCTCGGATCTTCCGAAAATCTGATCGGAAGACCCATCAATGTGATGAGCTTGGCCATGCCGTCCCTACCCAACTCGCTGGAGTATACGAAGGGAGTAAACTTTGAGACTGAACTTGATCCAGTCTCAAAAAATGTAGTGCCTAGTTGGGTTTGCCTAGGATCTAACGGTCTATGTTTTTTGGAGCATATTTCAGCATGTCTCTTTAGGTGCCCAGTCCCACATGTACTCTTGCATGTTAAAAGTCTCATAAAATATTTGCACTGTGCCATTTCATGTTCCTCACCCCTAACATCTACTTGTGTTATGATTTTAAAATGTGTCCAAACTACAGAAATCCTCCTAGTTTTTTGTTTTTTAGAACTTTGGGCTGAGATGACAGGAGAAACCAAAGTTTCAGGAGCCACAGACGTTTGTGTAACACTAACATTTTCATTTTCCAAATTTAAATATGTGTTAGGTGTATTTGTCATTTTTTATTTTTCGTAAGTTTTTCTATAGAGAGAAGCTTTAGAGAGAGAAAATAAAAAAAGTAAATTATATTACCCGGTAAAAGCAATGAGGTCACTCACGTGCAAGATGCACCGCAGGAAGCTTTGATGTTCAAAACTCAAGTTGAGTTTCACGAAAATCCAAGCCGAAATCAAAATCACGAGGGCCGAGAGAGAGAAGCACGGTTTATGTGAGAGAGAGAAAATATTGAGAGGATTTATGTTTTTGAAAAACATAAATTTTATAGGGAGGGGGTAGATTATATAGGCTAAATAAAGTTTTTTTTTAAAAAAAAAATTATTTTTTTATTAATTTTTTGAATTTTTTTAATATATTTAAGGGGCAGAATCACGAGGACGGTTGGATTCTGCCCCCTAGCCGTTGGAGGCGAATCCAAGGGCTGAAATTCACTCAAAGTTTGAAATTTATTTTTTTTTTCCGTTGGAAAATTCGAATTTCTCTGTTCTGAGTTAGTGGAGTCGGTTTTCGGCAGAAAAGACCGCGGGTCGGGTCTGTTTGGACCGGACCCGTTGTCTTTTTACCGGGGGGGCCCGGATGTGTCACGACTCAGTGAGTCGTGACCGTGAGTCGTGACTCGCGACTCACGACTCACGCCACGGCACGCGTGGCACGCCGCCAGTGCCACGCGTGCCTGCGGGACCGGCACGGGATGGACCCGTGCCTGCGTGCCGGGCCAGGCATGGCACGGCTCGTGCCAGGCACGGCACGGCACGTGCTTTGCTTCGCCCGGGCACGGCACGGGCCCGGGCACGGTTTTTGAAAGTGCCGGGCCGGCATAGGCACGGCCGAACCGTGCCGTGCTTCGTGCTGGGCCGGGCCGGCCCGCCACGTTTGACACCTCTATTTGTTCGTGACACTCTTATTTTGTACAGATCTACATAATCACAGTTCACATCTGGTCATCGCAGTAGAGATCTGTGACTACTTGTTATCGGTTATTGGTTTGTAAATGTAGTATGTTATGCTCCATGTGCAGGTGTAACAATATTCTCTATCTGTGTGGAGTACAAAAGGAAAAAGAACTAGAAATTCTAACCATGCCTGAAAGACCTATATGCGTATTTTTTAAGTCTTAAATTATTTTCTTCTGTTGTCTTTGATGGCATGTGTATTTGCATTAAAGTACAAGTGTGTGTGTCATCCAAGGCTATGTGAGTATTTATACGTGCATATAATACTGTAGTATATACATACAAATATATTTGGTATAAATATACATATATACTGAGTATATATCTATGTATATACCAAGTATATACATAAGTAGGTGCATATATTTATTTGTAGACATCTATATAGTGTCATACATACACACCCATTTACACACAGACACACTTTTTAATATATAATTGCTCGGGTTGTTCTGGTCATCATCGTGCATTACGTATTGATGTAGGTAATACAAGCCATGGATATTAGAATTTTTAAAAGCTATGGGATGAAGATATTTCTAGTCCTGGCCGGCCAAGCAGATAAAGGGTGGTTTTAAAAATCTTAGTATTTATGTTGATATGCAATTATCACATGGTACAAAGTGAACATATGAGTAAATAAGTTTTCTAGACAAATAGATAAATAAATATACACATAGATAAAAAGATACATAGACGGATAGATATACAGACAAATAGATAGTTATATAGAGAAATATATAGATAGATATATAGACAAATAGATGGATATATAAATAAATAAATAGATAGATAGACGGATTGATATATAGAACAATAGATAGATATACATATAGACATACAGATATATAGATAGATAGATAGACAGATAGATTGAAAGATTGATAGACAGATAGATAAATATAATGATAGTTATATTGACAAATAAATAAATAGATAGACAGATAGGTATATTGAATAATAGATAAATAGAATAATAAATAGATATATACAAATAGATAGATAAATAGATAGATAGATAGATATACAGATAGATAGACAGACAGTTATATAGATAGATAGATTGATTGATATACAGATCGATAAAGACATTGATAGACAAATAGATAGACACAAAGATAGATAGGTAGGTAGGTAGATATTTAGATAGACACACATATAAATAGATAGGTAGGTGGATAAATAAAAAAATAGATAGATAAATTGATATATATATATATATATATATATATTGATAGACAGATAGATAGAAATTTAGATAAACAATTAGATAGATAGATGGATAGATAAATATATAAAGAGACAGATAAATATGCATTCATAGACAGACAGATAGTGAGACAATGAGGTAGGCAAATAGTAAATCAAGCAGACAGACATAAAAGAGATAGACAGATAGATAGTCAGGTTGGCCGATAGTTAAAAAGGTAGACAAATAGATATATAGTTAGACAAATAGATTGTCAGTTAGTTACTCATTTATTTATATAATCAAATAAATAGATAGATGGATGGATAGACATATAGATAGATATATAGATAAATAGACAGATGTATAGTTATACAGATAGATAGAGATATAGAAAGATTAAATTTTAAATAGATTCATAAATATTTTTATAGACAAATTAATAGACAGATTCATAGATATTTTTATAGACAAATTAATAGACAGATTGATAGAGAGATTAAGAGACAAATAGATTGACAGTTTGATAGATATTTAGATAGATAAATAGATAGACAGATTGAAAGAAAGAAAGAAAGATATACAAATATATAGATTGATAGAAAAATAAATATATCGACAAATAGGTAGGCATATAAATAGATGGATAGATAAATAGATCGATAGATAGTTCGATAGACTGATAGATAAATAGACAGATATATTGATTGATTAATAGACACATATTTAGATAGATTTATAGACAAATTAATATTTAAATATATAGATAGATAGATAGAAATGTATATAAATAGATAGATTGATTGATATAAAAATAGATAGATAGATAGATAGATATATAGAAAAAAGATAAATAGATAGAAAGATAGATACACAGATAAATAGATAGTTAGATAGATAGATAGGTAGACAGATTCATACAAAAATTAATAGATAACTATATAGATAGATAGATAGATAGATAGGCAGATAGATAGAAAGATAGATAAAAAGTTAGATAGATAGTGAGATAGACAAATAGATATACAGATAGATAGATAGATAGACAGATATATATATATATATATATATATATATATATATATATATATATATATATATATATATAGATAAATAGACAGATAGATAAACGTATAGATAGATAATTTGGTAAATAGTTTGATAAATAGATTGATTTACAGATTGATCAACAAATTAATTGACAGATTGATATACAGATTTATATCAAAATTCATATATAGATAAATAGATAGATAGACATACAAAGAGATAGATAGATAGATAGATAGACATATAGATTGAAAGTTATATCGAAAGATAGACGAGATATATAGACAAATAGATTGATAGATGATAGATAGATAAACAAATAGATAGACATATATATAGATAGATTGTTTAAAAATAGATAGAGTTACATATAGATAGATAGACAGATAGAAAAATAAATAAATAAATATACTTTTTATAGACAGATAGATAGATAGACAAATCGATAGTTAGAGAGATAGATGGAAAGATAGAAAGATAGATAGATTAACTAAATTAAAGAAAGATAGAAAGATAGGCATATAGTTAGAGAGATACATAAAAAGAGATATAGATAAAAGCATAAAAAGAAAGATAAACAAAAATACATAATAATATATTGATTGATTGATTGATAGTTAAATAAATAGATAGATAAACATAAGATCGTTAGATAGATAGATATAAAATTAGATAGAATGATAGATAGACAGACAAATAAATAGATAGATAGATAGATAGATATATATATATATATATATATAGACAGACAGACATATAGATAGATAGACAGATATAAAGATAAATAGATAGATAGATAGATATACATATATATAGATAGATAGACTGATAGACTGATAGATAGAACAAATATATAGACAACTAGAAAGATAGATTGATAGACATATAATTTGACAGATACATTGAAAGATAGATAGTCAGATAGATAGACAGAAAAATAAATAGATAAATAGATAGATAGATGGATGGATACATAGACATAAGATAGATAGATAGGTAGAAAAATTGACAAATAGATACATTGATAGATAGATAAAAGGATAGATAGATACATAGATAAATAGATGGAGATATTATTATATAGATACATAGATTATAAGATAGATAGATATATTGAAAGATAGTTAGATAGATAGGTAGATAGATAGACTCATAGATAGATAGATAGACTCATAGATAGATAGATAGACTCATAGATAGATAGATAGATAGACAAATAGATAGACAGACAGATAGATAGATCTATAGATAGATAGATAGATAGATAGAATATAGATGGATAGACATATATATATATATATATATATATATATATATATATAGACAGTCAGATAGATAGATAGACAGATAGTTCAATAGATATATAGATAGATAAATAGACAAATAGATAGATATACATATAAATAGATAGATAGATAGATCGGTAGGTAGATTGATAGACAAATATATAGATAGATTGCTTGACACATAGATAGATAGATAGATAGATAGAAATACATATTGAAAGATAAAAAGATAGTAATAAAAATACATAGATATAAAGATTGATAGACAGATTGATAGATAGATAGATAGGTAGATAGATAGGTAGATAGATAGATAGATGGATAGATAGATAGACAGACAGATAAATCATTTAGATAAATATATAGATAGATAGATAGATAAATAGATAGACAGATAGATAGATACATAGATAGACAGATAGAAATATAGATATATAGATAGATAGACAGATAAATAAAGAGGTATATAGATTGATAAGTTAATTGATAGAGAGATAGATAAACAAATAGATATGTACACAAATAGATAGATAGACAATTAGTTAGTAAGGCCGGCTGACAAGCAGGCAAAAAGGTACATAGACAGACATGTAGACAGATAGGCAGATAGAATTTCAGACGAACATACATATAGATAGACAAAAAAACAAAAAAAAATCGAAAAATACATAGATAGATAGACAAATAAACCAATAGACATGTAGATAGGCATATATATTGATAGATAGATAGTTTGATAGACTTATTGAAAAAAATAATTATAGATAGAATGATAGATAGATAGATAGATAGATATATAGATAGAGAAATAGGAACATAGATAGATTGATTGATATACATATAGATAGACAAATAGATAGACAGACAGATAAATAAATAAATATATAGATAAATATATAAACAGATTAATAGATAGAATGAAAAATATAATGATAAACAAATTGATAGTCAGTTTGATAGATAGATCATTAGATAGATTGATAATATATTTATAGATATATTTATAAACATTTTGATAAACATAGATATAAAGATAGATAGATAGTTAAATATATCAACAAATAAATTGATAGATAGTTAGATAGTAAGATAGATAGACAAATAGATGGATAGATACATAAATAGATTATTAGATAGAAAGATATATATATATATATATGTGTGTGTGTGTGTGTGTGTATGTGTATGTATATGTATATGTATATATATATATATATTGATACTAAATAGACAAAAAGGTAGACAAATAAATAGACAGATAGATATACAGATAGATAGATAGATAGATTGATTGATTGATTGACATATTAATAGATAGATAGATATACAAAAAAATAGATAGATAAATAGATGGATGGATCGATAGATAAACATATAGATTTACAAATAGATAGACAAATAGATAGATAGATAAACAAATATATAGACAAATAGATTGACATATAGTTAAATAGATAGATAGACTGAAAGATAGAAAGATTTATAGATAGATAGATAAAAAATAGATATATAGATAGATTGAAAGATTGATAATTAGTTCAAAAGAATGATAGAAAGATCAATAAACTATTTGTTAGAAAGATAGATAGATTGAAAGATCGAATAATAGATAGACTGATAAATAGATAGATAGATAGTTAGATAGATATATTGATACATTACTAGATAGATAGATAAATTGATAGAGAGATATATTAATTGATAGATATATTAATTGATAGATTGATAGATAGATTGATAGACCAATTAATAGACACATTGATACATAGAATAATAGATTGTTTAATAGATAGATAGATAGATAGATTGATTGATTAATAGATAGATAGATAGTTATATAGATAAAAAGATAGCTGGATAGATGGATAATAGTAAAACAAATAGATAGATAGATAGATAGTATATACATAGATAGACAAATAAATATATAGATATATAGACAAATAGATAGACAGATTGATAGAATTATAGATAGTCATATTTAAAGGCTGAAAGATAGATAGATAAATAGTAAGATTGATAGATAGATAGATAGATAGTAGATTGAAGATAGATAAATAGACAATATATAGATATAAAGATATATAGAAATCTAGACAGATAGATAGACATATAGATAGAAAAATATATAGATAGAAAGATATATAGATAGAAAGATATATAGATACATAGATAGATAGAAAGATAGATAGACAGATAGATAGATAAACAGATAGATTATAAAATAGATATATAGATAAATTATTAGATAGATAGATAGGCTAAAAGATAGATAGATAGCCAGATAGAAAATATATATATATATATATATATATATATATATATATATATATATATATATATATATATATATATATATATATATAGACAAAAAGATAGATGGATAGATAGATAGATTGATTGATATATAGGTTGACAGATTGATAGACATCTAAATCACATATAGATAAACACATAGAGAATGAGAGATAGATAGATAAATATACAAATATATAAACAAATTGATAGACAAATAGATAGGAATTTAAATAGATAGATAGGACAGACAACTAGGTAGGCAGATAGTCAAGCAAGCAGACAGTTAGGCAGGCAGATAGGGAGTCAGGTAGGTGGGAAGACAGACTGATAAACAGATTGATAGACTTATAGAAAGGCAGTCATACAAACGAATAAATAGACAGACAGTCAGTCAGATAGTTAGATAGATATTTTGTTAGATAGAATGATAGATAGATAGATAGATTGATTGATAGATTGATTGATAGATATATTGATTATATTGATAGATAGATAGATAGTTAATTAGATTGATTCATAGAAATAAAGATAAATAGATTTGTTGGTAATGGTGCTCTAGTCATATTGTCTGGACTTGGTATTTTAACTAGTGTTAGAATTAATTATTTAATTAATTTCATGTTTAATATATATAATTCTTTGAATGATATTTTTAATTATTCTAAATATCCCAAATCGGTTTTTATTATGAGAATAATAATGAATTAAGATTTGTATAAAGTTTGTTTGATATACATGGGATGAATATGTGTATGATATACAATTCAAATTTATATCTATTTATTTAGAATAAATTTGAATATCCCCATCTTGAAATAAATACATGGTTCAAAGTCATAATTTAAACTATAATAGTTATGTCATTAAATCTTATGACTTGAGATTGCTTTATTTTTCAAATAAAGAATAATTATGCTTTGATTAATCAACATTGTCTTTAACTAGATGACTATAAATGTTATACTTGAAGATAATAAGAATTATCATGTGAGATATAAATAATTAAATAGAATTTGTCTCTCTATTATATGAGAGATTACATTTGGGGCTCCTCTACAATTGAGACTGAGAAATGCATGACTATGCTCAAATAAATTGATGAAGATTAATGTCATTTTTTTAGTCTCTCTAATTGAATTTGTGTAATCAAAGATAGTATGATATAAGGTTGACATTTTTCATGTCTAATATTTTATTAAGATATTGTGAAACAAACGATTGTCATTAACAATATTAGGTTGCCTCGAATTATGAGTTTTTCATTTAATTTGGGATGTCATAATATCTTGCTAGAAGTCACTTATGACATTGTTGGATCAAAATGTGAGTTAGGCCTACTGCTAATATTAATTAAACCTAATAGGGTCACACATAAAGAATAATAATAATGGTTATGGTTCTTGACTCTCTGTATTAATTTAAAATGATTAGATTATTTAAATTATAAATAAATCCATTGTTTTGATTAAATTTTGAAAAAAGTTTAAATTCTCTGATTTAAATAAATAATAAATCTGTTATATTTTTTTAATGGATAAGAAAATAATCAGTAAAGGGTTTTTTAAAGAGTTAAATATAATAATATATAAATTGATTCCTTATCGATAAAGATTTGAATTTAGATTGTTATATTTAAAAGAGTTTTAAATATATAATAATATAAAATTCATTATGGACTTAGATGCTAGCGAACACACACACACACACCACACACACACACCACACACACACACACACACAGTGCTAGACATATATGTGGTAACCATCATTTTATTCTTAGAGATAACCAAACATAGATAAGGAAAAGAAAAAACTAAATTTTGTTTTAAGAAGAAGAATATAAACTAGCATTCAATAAGATTGTTTATTATTTGATCATGGGTGTATAGA
>JAREIK010000485.1:45293-71803 GCA_029783825.1 Sapria himalayana
AAAGATAGATAAATAGATAGTTAGATAGATTATTATATAGAGAGATAAATATATATATATATATATATATAGATAAACATATAAATAGATAGATAGATAGATTGATTGATAGTTAGATTGATTTATTGATTGACTAATAGATAAATAGTATGATAGATATAAAAATAGATAGACAGATAGATAGACAAATAGATAGATAGATAGACAGACAAATAAATAGACAAATAGATATATATATATATATATATATATATATATATATATATAGATTGATTGATTGACAGATAGATAGATAGATAGATATATATATATATATATATATATATATATATATATATATATATATACATAGGTAGATATATATATTGATAGACAGATGGACAAAGAGATTGAAAGAAAGAAAGATATACAGATAGATTGTTAGATATATAGATAGAAAGATAGATAGATAATTAGATAGATAGATAGATAAATAGATAGATAGAGAGATAGATAGACATATAAATAAACAAATTGATAGATTGACAGAAAGACAGACAATTAGATAGATATATTGATAAAAATATAGATAGATAGATATACAGATATAAATTTTGATAGATAGATTAATAGATAGATTAATTTAAAGATTGATAGACAGCTTGATTGATTGATTGATTGTTTTATAGATAGATTGAAAAACAAAAAGATAGAAAGATAGATAAATAGATATATAGACAGAGTGTTATACATATTTTTAGACAAATTGATAAAGATATATATAGATATATAGAGAGAATAATAAATAGATAGATAGAAAGATAGAAAGAAAGAAAGATAGATAGATAGACATATAGATAGATAGATATAGAGATACAAAGATAGTTAAATAGACAGATTAATAGACTGATAGATAGATTGATAGATAAACATATATATAGATAATAAGATAGATAGATATATAGACAAATAGATTGATGGATAAATAAATAGATATATTGATAAATAGACAGTTAGATAATTAGATAGAAAGATATGTAGATAGATAGATAGATCGATAGACAAATAGATAAAAAAAATAGATAGACAAATAGAGATGATATATATATAGAAAGATAGATACATAGATACATAGATAGATTCATAGACAAATTTATAGACAAATAGTTAGAAAGGTAGATAGATAAATAGATAGATAGATAAAAAAAGAGATAGATAGATTGATAGATGTACATATAGATATATAAAAATATCGACAGATAGAAAGACACATAGATAGATAGATAGATAGATAGATGTATCTATAATCCTATCTACATTCCTACTTATCTATCTACCTATCATTCTATCTATATATTTATCTATCTATCTTTCTTTCTTTCTATTGATATGTTTATCTATATAGTTGTATAAATCTCAACCTTTCTATCTGTATATCTATCTAATTGTATATATGTTTATCTATTTAGTTGTCTATCTAATATGTATATATATATATTTCGATCTATTCACCTATTTGTAGGTTAATTTACTTGTCTATCTATTTATATATCTATCTATCTATCGATCGATCTCTCTATATATCTATATATCATTCTATCTTACTTTATATTTATCTTTACATCTATCTATATCTCTATCTATCCATCTTACTTTATTTATTTATTTCTTTATTTCTATCTATGTATCTATCTATTTATCTACCTATATATCTCTTTATCTATCAATTTGTCTATCTATATATTTACCTATCTATCTAACTATTTATCTGTCTGTCTATCCATCTACCTATCTATCTATCTATTATATATATATATATATATCTATGTATATTTATAAATATCTATATATATATATATATAGATATCTTTCTATCTATTTCTATCTATCTATATACCAATCTCCATATCTATCAATCTAGCTATTTATCAATCTGTATATGTGTTTTTTTGTCTAAAATATATATATATATATATATATATGCTTGTCTATTTATTTGTCTTTCTTTATATATATCTATCTTTCTATATTTCTATCTATCTATTTGTATGTTTATCTATCTATCTATCTATTTATGTCTACACACACACACACACACACACACACACACATATATATATATATATATATCTCTCTATTTAAATATCTTTCTATCAATCTATCTAGTTATCTATCTATTTATTTATATATCTATCTTGCTATCTATCTATCTATATATCTATCTATCTTCTTATTTAGTTATCAATCTATCTACCTATATATCTATAAGCCTTTCTACATTTCTACCTATCTATCTACCTATATTTCTATATATCTATTTATCTATCTGTCTATCTATCTATTTATCTATAAGTTTATCTATATAGTTGTATAAATCTCTACCTACCTGTATGTCTGTCTATCTAATTGTATATATGTCTAACTATCTCATTGTCTATCTGATATGTATATATATATATATTTATCTATCTGTCTATTTGTAGGTCTATCTACTTGTATATCTATTTATAAATCTATCTATCTATCTTTCTGTACTATCTATCTATTTATCTTTCTTTCTTTCTTTATTTCTTTCTTTATTTTTATTTATATATCTGTCTATCTAACTATTTATCTGTCTGTCTGTCTATATATATATATATATTTATATCTATTTATCTATCTATCTATATATATATATATATATATATATATATATATATATATATATATATATATATATCCATTTATATATGTATATTTCTATATATCTATCTATACATATAGCTATCTTTCTATCTATTTATATCTATCTATCTATCTATCTACCTATCTCCTTATCTATCAATCTATATAATATGTAATTATCTATCTATCTTTCTTTCTTTCTATATATCTATCTAATTATCTATCTAATTATCCATCTATCTTTCTATATGTTTGCATGTCTGTCTATCTATCTAACTAACTAACTATCTATATATCTATCTATCAATCAATCAATCTATCTATCTATATCTCTATCAATCTATATGTCGATCTATCTATCTATCTACCATTCTATCAATCAATTAATCAATCTATTTATCATTTTATCAATTTATCTATCTATCTATCTATGTATTTTTATTTATTTATCTATCTATCTATATATCTATATGTCTATATATATATATATATATATATATATATATATATCTCTATATGACATTTTATCTAGTTGTTTATATATATATATATATATATCTCTCTAATTATGTATCTTTCTTTCTATCTAATTATGGTCCTGTTTATCTATCTATCTGTATATATATATATATCTTTCTTTTTGTTTCTATATATTATTCTATCTATATTTCTATATATCTATCTATTTATCTATTTATATATCTATATATCTTTCATTCTTTCTTTGGATCTATTTATCTATCTATATATATGACTATTTATATATTTATCTGTCTGTCTATATATCTATCCACCTACCTATCTATCTATCAAAAAATGCATCTATCTATCTTACTATGTTTCTATATATCTATTTGTCTATTTGTCTAACTATCTATATAACTATCTATCTATTTATATATTTGTCTAACATTATAACTATTTATTTTTCTTTCTATCTAACTATCTATCTATCTATGTTTCTATTTGTTTATATGTATATCTGTCTGTCTATCTATCTAACTATATATCATTCTTTCTATATGTCTATCTGTCTATCTATTTGTCTATCTCTCTATCTATCTCTTTGTTTCTCTATCTATCTATCTACCTCTCTATTTATAATTCTATCTTTCTAACTAACTATCTATCTATCTATCTATCTATCTGTCGATCAATCTATTTGTCTTTATATCTATGTGTCTATCTATCTATCTATTTTTCTATTTATCGTTTTATCTATCTATCTATCTATATTTATTTATTTGTCTGTTTTTCTATCTATTTACATATCTTTCTTTCTGTCTGCCTATTTTTTATCTACCTATCTATTTGTTTGTCTGTCTGTCTATATGTTTTTCTGTCTATCTACATGTCTGTCTTTCTATCTCTCTATTTATTTACTTATTTATTTATATATATCTTTATTTATTTATGTCTATTTATCTGTCTATCTATCTATCTATCTATCTATCTTTCATCTACCAATCTATCTATTTCTATGTCTATCTATCTATTTATCTATTTGTCTATCAAATAGTATATCTATCTGTCTATTTTTATATTTGTCTGAAAATCTATAAGTCTATCAAGTTGTCTGTCTATAAATCTATCTTTATCAATCAATCAGTCTGTCTATATGTCTATCTAACTATATTTTTATCTGTCTATCTATCTATCTATGTATTTATATATCTATCTATCTATCTATCTATTTGTCTATCTATTTGTCTATCAATATGACTCTCTATATGTCTATCTTTCTGACTATCTATCTGTTTATAGATCTATTTATCTATCAGCATATCTATCTATCTATCTATCTATCTTTGTATTTATTAATCTTTCTATCTATCTATTTCACAATTTAATTATCTATCCATCTATCCGTCTGTATATTGTCTATCTAATTATCTATTTTTTATTTATCTATCTAACTATCTATATATTTGTCTAACTATCTATATATATATATATGTCTATCTATCTATCTATCTATCTATCTATGTATCTACCTTTATATCTATCTGTGTATCTATTTATTTATCTATTTGTTTATCTATCTGTCTATCTATCTATATATAAAACTCTATATCTATCTGTCTGACTATCAATCTATCTATCTAATATTCTATCTATCAATATGTCTATCTATCTATCTATCAATGTATAAATAAGTCTATCAATCTTTCTTTATTCTGTCTATTAATTTCTCTATCAATCTTTCTATCAATTTTTCTATTAATCTACCAATATATCTATATATCTGCCTATTAATATGTCGATCAAATTTTCTATCAACTAGCTATCTATATTTATATCTATCTGTTTATTTAGATGTCAATGAATTAGTCTATCTATCTATCTGTCTGTCTGTCTTTGTATCTATTTGTCTATCTATCTATCTATCTATCTATCTGTCTATCTGTCTGTCTATATATATATCTATCTTATGTCTATCTTTGTATCTATCTATCTATCTATATGTCTTTCTATCTATCTTGTTGTCAATCTATCTATTTATTTGTATTTCTATCATCTGTCAATCTTAATGTCGCTCTATCTATATATCTATCAATATATCTATCTATTAATTTTTGATCTATCTATCTAATAATATGTTTATCTTTTTGTCAATCTAATTGATTATTTATCAATTTAATTATTTTCCTTTTATGTGCCTATCTATTTATCTATCCTTCTGTCTATCAATATGTCTATCTTTTTATCTATCAATTTGTCTATCAAACTATCTATCTATCTATCTAACAATATGTGTATCTATCTGTGCATGTATTTTTCTATCTATTAGTCTATCTATCATTCAATCTATATATGTGTCTATCTATAGGTCTATTCATCTTATATTATATATATATATATATATATATATATATATATATATCTATCTATCTATATATTAATCTATATATCTATCTCTCTATCTATCTATTTATATATCTATATATATATCTATCAATCTCTCTATCTATCTATCTATATATCTATATATCTATTTATCTATTTATCTTACTATATGTCTATCAATCTATATATTAATCTATCTATCAATTTGTTTATCAATATATCTATCAATATGTCTATCCTACTCCATATTAATTTGTATATAATTTTATTTATCAATATGTCTATCTATTTATCTATATATCTATCTATTTATGAATATTTCTATCTAGCTATCTATTGATATATCTATCTATCTGTTTATCTATTTGTCTATCTATTTGTTTATATCTCTTTCTATAATCTGTCCAAGTATCAGTTAATCAATATGTCTAATAATTTGTCTATCAAACAATCAATCTATTAATCTACATATTTGTCTATTTGTGTATCTATCTATATATCTATGAATCTGTCTATCTATTTGTCCATCTATCTATATATTTATCAATCTACCTACCTACCTATCTATATATATGCCTATCAAACTATCTATCAATTTAATTTATTAATATGTTTATTAATCTTTCTATCAATATGTCTATCTATCTGTCTATCTATCTTTCTATCCATCTATCTAACTATCTACCTATCTATCTATTTATCTATTTTTCTTTCTTTCTATCTATCTATTTTTATATCTATCATTCTATCTATCTATCTTTCTTTCTATCTATCAATCAATCTATAAATCTGTCTATGTATCTATCTAACAGCTTGTCTAGAAACTTTTCAATCAAACTATCGTTTTATCAGTTGATCTGTCAATCTATTCGTATATCAATTTGTCTATCTATGTCTATCTAGCTATCTGTCTATTTATCTATCTATCTTTCTTTCTTTATATATATTTATCTCTTTGTCTATCTATTTGTATATCTATCTATCTATATATCTATTAACCTATCTATCTTGATATCTATCTATTTGTCAATCTATCTATATATGTATTTGTCTATCAATATGTCTATCTTTCTGTCAATCTAACTATCTATCTATTTATATAATGATCTATCTATTTAACTATTTGACTAACTATTTATCTATATATTTGTCTATCTATCTATCTATATGTCTATCTATTTATCTAATAATCTATCTATATATCTTTCTGACTATATGTATATTTATTTATCTATCTTTCTTTCTTTCAAAAAATGTATCTATCTATCCTTTTGTTTATCTATCTCTCTATTAATCTTTCTATATATCTATATATCAATCTATCTATTAAACTATCCATCAATTTATCTATCAATTTATCTATTAATTTATCAAACAATCTATCTGTAAATCTATCTATTAATATGTCTAATAATTAGATTATAAATCAATCAATCTATCAATCTATCTATTTGTTTATCTATATGTCTATCTATTGGACTATCTAACTAACTATCTATCTATATATCTATCTATATATTATATATTTGTCTATCTATCATCTATCTAACTATCTATCTATTTTAATGTTTATTTATATATCTATATCTCTGTCTAATAATCATTCTATATATCTCACTAATAATCTATCGATCTATTTGTCTATATATATGTCTATCAAAAATTCTATCTATATATATGTCCATCTATCTCTCTATCAAACTATCTATCATTATGTCTATCAATCTATCTATCAATCTATCTAACAAACTAACAATTAATCTTTCTTTCAATATGTATATCAATCTGTCAATCAAAATATCTATTTATCTATCTGTCTATCTATTGATTTTAATGTCTAACTATTTATCTATCTCTCAATCTAATTATCTTTCTATCTATCGGTTTAAAAATCTAACTATCTATATTTCTCAATATCTTTTTATCTATCTATCTGTCTATCTATCTGTCTATCTATTTATTTATCAATATAACTATCAATCTCTCTATAAAACTGTATATCAATCTCTTTATCAATCTTTCTATCTATCAGACAATCTATATGTCTATCTATCTATTTATATAACTATCTATCTTTCTATATATCTATCTAAATATCTATCTATCTCTTTATCGATCTATCTATCTATCTATCTAACTTTCTATCAATCAATATATTAATCTGTGTATCTATCTCTCTATCTATCCATCTATCAATCTACATACCAATCTATCTATCAATTTGTCTATAAATTAGTCTATCAATCTTCAAATCAAAATGTCTATCAATCTATCTATAAATATGTCTATCTATGTGTCTATATCTATCTATTTATCAATGATTCTATTAATCATTCTATCTATCTATTATTCTATCTATTTGTTTTTCAATTTATCTATCTATCTATCAATTTGTATTTATATATATATATATATATATATATATATATATATCATTTTATTTATCTATCAATCTATATGCCTACCTATATGTCTAATAATTTATTGATCTATATGTCTATCTACATGCCTTTTAAAATATCTAACTAACTAACTAACTAACTATCTGTATATATATATATATATATATATCTATCTATCTATCTATTTATATCTGTATATTTTTATACATCTATATGTCAATCAATATCTTTATCTCTATCTATCTATTTGTGTATCAACATATCAATTTATCTGTCTATCTTTCTATCTATCTATTTATCTAAAAATATATATATCTATTTATCTATCTATTTGTCTATATAAGTATCTATCTAATTGTCTAACTATCTTTCTATCTATCTTTCTTATTACTAATCTATCTATTTGTCTATTTATATATCATATATATATATATATATATATATGTCTATTATCTTCCTATCAATCAATCTATCTATCTATCTATATGTCTTTCTATCATGTAGATTTATCTGCTTATCTATATGTCTATCTTTCTATCTATCAAAAGGTGTATCAATTTGTTATTCAATTTATCTATGTATATATCTATCTATCTGTATTTGTCTCTGTCTATATATATGTTTATTTATCTAAATATCTAACTATAAAAGTATCAATCTAAGAATCTATTTATTTATCTGTCTCTCTTTATGTCTATATATTTATTTATCTATCTATCTGTCAATCTAATGGTCTATATATTTGTCTATTTATCTATCTATTTATTTGTCTTTCTATTTGTCTAATAATCTATCTAACTATATTGATATCTATATGTCTATTTATCTGTCTATCTATTTGTTTATCTACCTATCTATCGATCTATTTGTTTATCTAGTTGTCTATCTTTCTATTTATCTAACTAACTATCTATCTGTCTGTGTATCTATTTGTCTATCTAACTTTCTATATATTTGTCTATTTATTTTCTATCTATGTATCTAATACTATATCTAACTATTTGTCCATCAATCTTTCTATTTATCTGAATATCAATCTATCTATTTTTCTATCAATTTCTCTAAGAATGTGTCTATCAATCTGTCTATCAATCTATCAAATAATTTGTCTACCAATCTATTTAGCTATATGTCCATAAATATGGTGATCAATTTATCTATCAAACTATCTATATATCTATATATCTATGTGCTTCTCTATCATTGTGTCTATCTATCTGTCTATCTTTTTTTCTATCATTGTGTATATCTATCAATCTTTATATCTTTCTATCTATTTGTCTATCTATCTATCTATTTTTCTTTCTAGCTATCTATCTATCTTTATATCTGTCTATCTATCTATCTATGCATCTATTTATCTATATATCTATCTATCTATGTATCTATCTATCTATTTGTCTATATATCTATCAAACTATATGTCTGTCTATATATCTATCTATCCTAATATCTATCAATCTATCTTTCTATCTATCTATATAATAATTTTTCTATCTCTTAGTTTAATAATCGATTTATCTGTCTGCCTATTTATCTATCTATCTATTTTTCTTTCTATATGTCTTTCTATCCACTATAAATATATATATCTATCTTTCTATCTATCTATATATCAATCTCTTTATCAATCTATCTTTTAATTTGTCTATTAATTTGTCTATAAATATATCTTTAAATCTATCTATCAATTTGTCTATCAATATGCCTATAAATATATCTTTCAATATGTCAATAAATCTGTCTATTAATATTTCTATCTATCAAACTATCTATATATCTATCTAACTATCTTTTTATTTGTCTATCTATCTATGTATCTTTCTTTCTATTATTTTTCTATCTATGTATCTATCTATCTATCAATATATCTACTTATTTATCTAACTAACTATCTTTTAATGTGTATATTTAGTAGTGTATATAAATATATAAATATATATATATATATATATCTATATATCTATAAATCTATCTATCTCTCTATCTATCAGTCTATCTATTTGTCTCTCTAACTATCTATCAATCTAACTATTAAGCTTTTTATCAATCTACATATTTATCTTTCAATCAATATATTTATTAATGTATATCTATATGTCTATCTATTTGTCTCTCTATTTGTTTTTTTTAAGGAGTTTATTCATATTAGCCCTCTCTTTTGGCGGAGGAATACCATTTTTACAAACTAAAATCTACCCATTCCCCGCTTACAACCTTAATATTTAACATCAAATTAAAATTAAAATAGCTAATCATTTATCCTAAAGAATAATTTGCAATGAATGCACTTATTTGAAGTTAGCTTTAAATTTCTTGCGTATAGCTTTATCATTCCTTGATATATTCTTTAGCATCCGATTGAGCTCCTACTTCTACGTGAGGTTTCCATAAGTTTCTACCCTCTTAGACTCATGGTTTATGCTTATATTGTATAAACTTTACTGATTTCCTGCAAAAGAAGGCCACATGTATACATACTCTACATTCGTCTAGTTTACCTTATGGCTGCTCTTGCATCCTGCCTTTGATGTTATCCTTTGCTCTTTAATCTTGATGCACTTTATCTTGTCTCCATTTCTACTTACATCGGTGCCCCTTTAAACTCAGAAGCTGATTCTTCCAGCTTTGGACAACTTCTAGACTAGTCTCCTATTCTAGACACTTACAAGACCAAATAAACTATAAACTACCGTAAATTAACACTTGACTTTTTGCAACATTCACACATAACCACTTAACTTATACATTAAAATAGACTGTAAACCATTAATAACAAAACATCACATACTCTAAGATTCCAAAATTCCAGCAGCTGCTGGATTTTCTGGTTATTTATACAAGGAACTTCACTGCTAAGAAAAAAAAATTACAGTAAAATATGCTAACAACCAATATCTTACCTTACCTTATTACCTTCGCCTCCATACTATTCATACCTGTTAACCTACAGAGACAGAAATTCCCCTGCACAGAAGCTACCACAATACCATAACAGTTAACAGCTTATATTCTTATAATTCTCATATTTTTTTTTCTGTTAATACTACCCTTCCTAAATCTTAAATAAGGGAAGGCCTTCCTATCTAATCTCGCTATTCCTTTTAGTTTTTATGGCATCGAAACCTCATCAAATTCATGTTCTCCTCTTATCGAACCTAATCTTGCAAGGCTATCCGCCAAAGTATTGGCTTCTCTATATATATGTAAGATTGATGCATTAAGCACTTTAATGAGGTTCAAAATTATCTCCATTTCTTCTTCATACCTCCAGAAAGTTATTTTTCCACTTACTAAATCTACCAAAAGCATGGAATCTACTTTAATTTGTATATTCTCTAAATCTACCTTTTTACAGAAATTTAATCCTATATTCTAAGCTTTGATCACCGAGTGGAGAGCTGAGGATGCTTCAGTAGCCGATGTAAATGCTTTTATCACATTTCCATTTGAGTCCCTTATTACCCCCCCTCCACCTGCTATACCAGTGTCCCTATTGAAGCTACCATCCGTGTTCAGTGATATTTTACCTTACGGAGGCCTATTCCCACTTATACTTTTTACCCATCCCTGTTTAGTATTTGTAATAGTGAGGCCCCTAAACATTCCAGCTGCCTTATTTAAACAAAAACCATCAACTTTTATAGGGTTTATACTAGATATATTCCTGATTTCTTTAATTATATCTTTTATAATTTCATTTGAATTCATTCTTATACCCTCAAATTTACTCTTATTATGAGCTTTCCATATGCACCATATTACTATATGAGGTAGATTCTGAGTAAGCCAATTTTTGATATGACTACTAGAGTTTTCATTCTCCCAATTCTTAATTCTATCAATTATTCTATCCTTTTTTTACTTATTTGTATCAGGTCTCCTAATTCCCTCCAGACTACTGCAGCGATTCTTCCACTTGAGAGAGGATGATCCATTGATTCTTCTTCTGCAAAGCAACATTCACATCTGGAGGCCATTTTAACACCTTTTCTTTTCACATTACTATCCACAGGCAGTGCATTTACCAGAACTTTCCATGCCAGCTAGCACATTTTCTGTGGAATACCAGCTTTCCAGGCCCATTTAAATAAAGATTGCACGAGTTTTTTCCTTCTTATCAATTCTTTTTCTGACTTTAACGTAAAATTACCTTGTGGATTAAGGGTCCATTTCCATCCCGATTTTTTCAGTAATGAGTGAGCATCTACTATTTTCTTTTGATTTCCAATGCTTTCCAGTTATTTGATTTATGCTTAACGTGATTGTGTTCTTGTTCTAGATATTTTGCTCGCATATATTTTGCCTAGAGGTAATCATTTTCTTTTATCCTCCACCAACCTTTACTGTCCCAAGCAGTCGCCATGTCCTGTAAATTAATGATGCCTAACCCTATTTCTGCTTTTGGATAACAGATGTCTTTCTAATTTTTCCAGTGAATTTTCTGCTTTTCCGTTTTTTTTACCCCATAAAAAATTTGCGATTTCCATTTCTAGTTTATTTGTGAATTTCTTAGGTGGGTGTATGACTGATATAATATGTACCAGTGTACTTTGAAGAACGTGGAAGATTAATGTAATCCTCCCACCAAACCCTAATAGATCTACTTTCTAACCTACTATTTTCCTTCTCATTTTATCATGTAAAGGCGTTAGATAATTTTCTCTCAGCATTCCTTCGTATATCGGACAACCTAAATATACTAAAGCATCTTTTTTATGTTTAAAACCCGTTATGTTTTTAATTTTTTTTACCACTTTTTTGGAAGATTTTTTTGCTAACATAAATTGACTTTTATCTTTATTAAGGGCTTGACCTGTTTCCTTCTCAAATAATTGTAGAAGGTCCATAAGGTTCTTAATTGAACTTTTATTCGCATTTGTGAAAATAATAATATCATCTACATAAGCTAAACAACTTATTCTCGGAGTATTTTTTTGGCTGTCTAAAGGGGATTATTTTGCCCTCTGACATTCTTTTATTTAAATTAACAATTAACAATTCTATGTACATATCAAATAATAAGGGCGATAATAGGTCCCCCTGTCTCAAGCTACGTCTTGGTTTGAATTCTTCACTTTTCATTCCATTTACAATAATTCTAACCCAAATGCTTGATACACATCTATATATAAAATCACTACATGTTTCAGAGAAGCCAAATTTCCTCATAACGAAACAGAGTGTATGCCATTCTACTCTATCAAATGCCTTACATAAATCTATCTTAACTACTAAGTTACTTCCCCTCGTTTTAAATGCTATTTCTTTCAACATTTCTGATGCTAATCTAATATTTTCAATCATTAATCTATTCTTAACAAACCCTGTTTGCTCCTGTGATATTATAAATGGTAAAATATTACTTAGTCTGTTTTGAATTATTTTAGCAAGGATCTTATAAATTGCATTACATAAACTTATAGGCCTAAAATCCTCACATTTTTGTGGTGATTCTTTTTTGGGGATTAGCACTATGAAAGAGTTTGCCCATGCCTTAGGAATGTCCGCCCCTACAAAAAAAATGGCAATTGCAGGAACAATATCTTTTTTGATAATGGGCAAGTTTAACTGAAAAAAATAATTATTCCAGCCATCTGGCCCTGCTGCACTATCCTTATCCAGATTAAACACTGTATTTTTAATCTCTTCTTCCTCCGGGATCTTCTCCATCATTTGATTTTGTTCTAGTGAGATGACTATGTTGATCCCATCCATTAATGAGTTTCCTACCTGAGGAGCCTGTCTGCATAGATGGCTTTTAAAAAATTCCTCAAAGAGGATTCATATCTACTTGTCATCTTCAACCCATGTTCCCTCATTAGTTTTTAGGCCCTTGATTTTATTTTTTTGAGCCTTTATTTTGCACATGTTATGAAAAAATTTAGTGTTTCTATCTCCATCTTTCAACCATTTAATTTTTGAACACTGTTTCCAGCATACTTCCTCCATATGCAACTTAAGCTTCAAGTCCCCTTTAGCCATTTTTAGTTCTTGTCTCGTTACCTCTTTGTTATAATTATCGTATTCTAATTCCAGTTTTTCTACTTTTTCATCTGCTTGCTTTATTATTTGATTTAAATTTCCAAAGACTTCTTTATTCCATATTTTTAGACATTTTTTAATCTATGAAGCTTAACCATTAGTACTTGCATCGGTTTCCCCATTGCTGGCTCCATCCAGGATTTAGTTACCAATTTTTCAAAGCCAGCGTGCTTTTCTCACATATTCTGAAATTTAAAGTTACCTGAGACTCGGTTATCCTTATAGATTGTCTTAGCCCTGTAATGAGTAATGGGCAATGATCCGAACAGGTTCTATTTAGATGTCTTAGCCCTGTAACCCCATGCAAAGCTACCCACTTAGCATTACACAGTACTCTGTCCAGTCTGGCCCAAATTGTGCTTCTTTGACTCTGGTTATTACACTAAGTGTAACTTGAACCTGTGAAATCTATTTCCATTAATTTCGAGCTTGAAATCGCCTCATTAAATTGTGTCATTGCTATTTGATTCGGGGTTTTACCTCCTTTCTTTTCTTGATTTCTCCAGATTATATTGAAATCACCTCCTATAATCCAGGGTGCATTCCTAGTTGCGATATTCTGCATTTCCTCCCACAGTGCTAACCTTGATTTTTTATCATTTTTAGCATATACAACCGATATTATTTCATCTGTTTCTTTATTTATTTTAAAATGTACTACCTGTTCTGTATCTTTTAAGATTTCAATGTCCAAATAATTATGCCACATTATCTAGAGTTTACTATTTGTATTAGCATATGCATTGTTAAACTCTAGTTTTTGACTGTAGTTGATTAATTGATCCTTCTGGATCATAGGCTCCGCAATGACTACAAGAGAAATTCTATGGATTTTAATTAATTGTTTTAACCTATTTATCGAGGGATTATTAGCAACCCCTCTGATGTTCCAATAAAGGCATCTATCCATTAATTCCTAGCTTAATTTGGGATCTAATTGTACACTTAGTCTCATATTTTATGTTTAAATATTTTCTCCTATTCCTTGGGGTCTTAATTGCATTCGAGTTTACTTGTATTTTTTCATAATATTTATCCTGCCACCCAAGCTGCATTGCCATTATTTTTATGGCTTCCTTGGCTTGAGTTCTAGTGAGCTTTGTCCAATCTTCCTCATAAATATCCAAATCATCCTTCCCCTTTTCTATATAAAATGCATGATCCTTTTTTTCTCTACCTATTAAAGGACAACTAAACACCTCTACATCTTCCTCTGGGAAATCCAAGAGGTCATCCTCTATCCAGTTATAGTCCTCCAGCTTTTCTTTTAAAATTATTCTAGTTTTAATTTTCTTGTTCCACTTTTTTTTACCCTTTACCTCTTCCCATTTTTCTTCCTCCCCTAGCTTATCTCCTTCCTCCATGCTTTCGTCATGATTTATTCTGTTACTAGCCTCTCCCTCTCCTAATAACTTACTCACTTTCTCTCTCATATACCCCTCTTCTTCTTCCATTAAACCTGCCTCAATTATAGGTTTCTCTCCAGCCCCTCCCTCCTTCCTAATCCATCTTTCTACCATTCTTTTTCTACCTTCTAACCCTTGCACATTTTCTGATTGTTCTGTACCCATCATACACACCCCTGATTCATGCCCAAGTCTCTTACATTTTATGCAATAAGTAGGTAGATTTTCGGGAATAACAGGTTGCCAAAACCCATTATTCTGCCCATCCTCTCCATTACCGATCTAGATCATATTAGGTGGCTGAGTGAGTAGGTTACACTCTACACACACGTGAGCCTTGCTTGGTCTTGCCATAGAAACAGTAGCTTCATCATGAATTACAGGTTTACCCAAACAAGATGAAAATGTGAAGAGAGATTGTGAGTTAAACAAATATAATGGGAGATTCGGTAAGGAAAACCATACCGGGGCTAAAGGCGCCTCCTCCAGTGGACTGAACTCCTTCGTCCACCTCATTTCGCACATGGGGAATCCGTTAACTTGCCATAGACCTCTATGCCATAAGTGGTAGAAGTCCTCAATCATAAAACACTATAGGAAGACGTGCTTCGCATCGTAGTCAGCTAGCTTCACCCTTCCCATAAGCTTTAACGAGGAGATAAACTACTGTATTTCCTTCGGGCGAGGCCTTCCATGAGAAAACTTACCAATAAGCATATATTCAAAGGGCTCCATGAACTTGCGCATCTCTTCTGTTGAAAAAACAATCACGAGACTCCTGTGTTTGTTTCCGAAGCAACATGAGGGAGCCGCGGGCTCTCTTAATATCGATGCAAACGACTTGTTGTTTAGTAATAAGTCTTTTTGCTCCATTTTTAGCTTGAGAGGAGCTTGATTTGAGCAACAATGGCAAGATTCTCTCTCTAGAAATTAGGATTTTCTCTCTCTACGAGCTTGAGAAATTAATGGGACAAAACATACTAAATAAACTCCATGCAAAAAAATCATCTATCTTACTATCAATAAATCGATAAATTGATTTTTTGATATCTATCTGTTTATCTATGCAAAAATGTCTCTCTATTTGTTTATATATCACTATTACTATCAATAAATCGATCTATTTGTCTATTTATCTATCTAAATAATTATCTATCTATCTGTATATCTATTTATATATCTTTTAGTCTATCTATCTACCTATCTTTCTATCTTATCTTTCTTTCTATATATTTATTTGTCTAACTATATGTCTATCTATCTATATATCTTTCTATTTATCTATTTGTATATCTATCTTTCTATTTAATTATCATAATAATCTTTCTATCTATTCTCTAATAATATGTTTATTAATCTGTCTATCAATCTGGCTATCTATCACTCTATCAATCTATCTATCTTTTTATCTATCAATCTATCTATCTTTTTATTTATCAATTTATCTATCAATCTATCAATCATCTATCTTTAAATCTATCTATTAATTTGTCTATCAATCCATCTTTTAATCTATATATTAATTAATCTTTCAATCTATCTATCAATATTTATATCTATCTATCTATGTATATTTTTGTCTATCTATTTGTCTATCTATCTATCTATCTGTCTATCTTCTTGTATATCAATCTACCTATCTATTTGTTTATCTATCTATCTATCTATCTATCTATGTGTCTATCGATCTGTCTATATTTCAATCTATTTATCTATATAAATAAATAAATTAATTAATATAAATAAATAAATAAATAAATATATATATATATATATATATATATGTATATATATATATGTATATATATATATGTCTGTCTATATATCTATCTATTTATATACCAATCTATCTATTTATATAACTATCTATCTATCTATCTATCTGTATTTCTATCTTTCATTCTATCAATCTTTATTTCTATCTATCTATTATTCTATCTTTCTGTCTATCTATCTATTTGTCATTATGTTTGTCTATCTATCTTTATAACTATCTATCTATCTATTTATTTGTCAATGTATCTGTCTATATCTATGTTTATCTATTTGTCTATTATGGCTCTATCTATATGTCTATTTCAATGTCCATCAATCTATCTTTAAATCTATCTATCTATATATTTATATATTTCTTTATATATCTATCTATCTAAGTATATATCTATCTACATATCTATATGTATATCTATCAATATATCTATCTCTTTTTCTTTCTATATTTATCTTTATCTATATATCCATTTGTATATCTATCTATCTATCTCTTTATCTATATATCTATCAATTTGTCTATCAATATGCCTTATCAATCTATCTAAAGGTCTATAAATCTATCTACCTACCTATCTATCTATCTATATGTCTATCTATTATCTATCTATCTATTTGCCGATCTATTTGCCTATCTATCTATTTATCAATCTATCTATCAATCTATATATAATACTATCTATCAATCTATGTATCTATATATTTATATAACTAACTATCTATCTATCTAAATATCTATATATCTATCTATTGATATGTTTATCTATTTGTTTATATATTTTTTATATATCTGTCTATATATCTCTCTATCAAAAACTTTATGTATTTGTCAATATATATGCCTAATAATTTGTCTATCATACTATATATCGTAAATCTTAATGTTTGGTTGTTTGTATATTTATGTATATGCCTATATGTCGTTTGGATATCTATCTATCCATTTACCTATCTTTTTATCTATCTATCTAACATTCGATTTATTTGTCTATCTATTTTTTTATCTATCTATATATCTATCTGTCTATCTATCTTTCTATCTACCTACCTACCTACTATCTATCTACCTACCTACCTACCTATCTATCCATCTATATGTTTGTCTATCTCTCAATCTATTTATATATGCATCTATCTATCTATAGCTATATATCTATCTGTCTATCTATCTATCTTACTAATTATCAATTTGTCAATCTATATTTTATTTATCTATATATCTAACTATCTATATTTCTGTCTATCTACCTATATATCTATCTATCTATTTATCTATAAATCTTCCTTTCAATCTATCTATCAATCTAGCTATAATTCTTTCTATCTATATGTATACATATCTATCTACCTATATGTCTTTCAATCTTTCTATCAATCTATCATTCAAAAAATCTATCAATCTATCAGTCGATCTAAATATTATCTATCTTTTACCTATCTATCTATATGACTATCTATCTATCTATCTATTTAGGTGTCTATTTATCTATTAATTTATCTATTTATCTATGTGTCAGTATATCTATCTATCTATATATCTATCTTTCTATATATGTGTCTATCTATATATCTATCTATATGTTTATCAATCTATCTATTAATCTATCTATCAATCTATCTATCATTTTGTCTATCATTTTGTCTATCATTTTGTCTATCAATGTGTCTATCAATATGACTATCAGTCTGTCTATAAATCTCATTATAATTATGTCTATCAATCACTATCTATCTTTGTATATATCTATTTATCTATCTATCTCTCTGTCTCTCTGTCTCTCTGTCTCTCTATCTATCAATCTATCTATCAATATATTTATCAATTTGTCTAACTATCTATCTCAACATGTATATCAATCTATCAATGTTATGTCTATCAATCTATCAATGTTTTGTCTATCAATCTATTTAACTATTTGTCTATCAAATTATCTATCTAATATTATCTATGTCAATCTATTCGTATATCTTTTTGAATATCTATGATTATGTCTATATATTTGTCTATCTATTTATATATCCATCTATCAATCTATCTATCTATCCATCTCTCCATCTATATGTATATCTATCTTTTTTTCTTTCTTTCTATCTAACTATCTATCTATCTACATATCTATTTATATAACCTTCTATCTATATGTATATTTATTTTCATATCTATCTATATAACTTTCTATATATATTTATGTCTATCTATCTATCTAACTATCTGCCTATCTATCTGTCTTTCTTTATGCCTATCTAACTATCTAACTATCTATCTATTTATTTTTCTATCTATCTATATGTCTATATATAAAATAAACTATCTTTTATCTATTTATCTATCTATCTGTTTGTCTTTCAATCACTGAATCTATTTGTCTATCTATCTATATATCTTTCTATCTATCCATCTATCTATCTTTCTATAAATCTATGTATATGTGTCTATTAACTATTTATTAATATGTATACCAATCTATATAACAATCTATCTATCAATATATCTATCAATCTGTCTATCAATCTATCATTCAACCTGTCTATCAATATGACAATCAATCTGACTATCAATCTATCTTTCACTCTATCTATCACTCTATCTATTAATCTGTAAATCAATCTTCCTATCAATCTCTCTATCAATCTTTCTTTCAATCTATCTATAAATATTTCTCTCAATCTATCTATCAATATCTCTATCAACCTGACTATTAATCTATCGATCAATCTTTCTATCTATCTGACTATCTATATATCTATCTATCTATCTTAATATGTATGTATCTGTCTATCTAATTTTTTATCAATCTATATATTTATCTAATTGTCAATCTATCTATCTAACTTACTAACTAACTATCTATCTATCTATATATGTGTCTATTATCAGTCTAGCTATATGTGTGTATATATATATATATCTATGTATATATATATCTATATATCTATATTTCTATCTATGTATTTATCTATCCATCCATCTATCTATCTATACCATATATCAATCTTTCTATCTATATGTCTATCTATATGTCTATATATTTATCTATTTATTTGACTGTTTATACATCTATCTATATGTTTATCAATCAATCATCTATCTATCTATCTATCAATCTCTCTATCAATATGACTATCAGTCTATCTATAAATCTATTTATAGTTATGTCTATCAATCTCTCTATCTATTTGTGTATAGATCTATCTATCTATCTATCTTTTCTATCTGTGTGTCTATCTCTCTGTCTCTCTATCTATCAATCTGTCTATCAATATATCTATCAATTTGTCTAACTATCTTTCTATATATGTGTCTATCAATATGTCTATCAATCTATCAATGTTTTGTCTATCAATCTATTTAAAAATTTGACTATCAAATTATCTATCTAATAGTCTCTACGTCAGTCTATTTGTATATCAATTTGTCTATCTATGTGTCTATCAAGATATTTGTCTATCTATTTATATATCATTCTATCTATCTATCTGTATATCTATCAATCAATCAATGTATCTATCTTTCTATCTAACTATCTATCTATCTACCAATCTATCTGTCTATTTCTTATCTATCTATATAACTTTTTATCTATAATTATGTCCATCTATCTATCGAACTATATGCTTATATATCTGTCTTTCTTTCTGCCTCTCTAACTATCTGTCTATTTATTATTCTATCTATCTGCCTATCTATATATAAAAATAAACTAACTTTTATCCCTATATCTATTTATCTATCAATCTATTTGTCTGTCTTTCAATCAATCAATCAATCAATCTGCCTATTAATCAATCTTTCAATCTCTCTATCAATCTGGTTATCAATCTATTTATTAATCTATCTATCAATTTGTCTATTAATCTATCTATTAATATATCTATCAATCTGTATATCAATCTGTCTATCAATATTTCTATTTATTAATCTTTCTATCTATATATCTGTCTATTTATCTACCTATTTAGTTGTCTATCTATTCTATCTATCTCTGAATCAATCTTTCTATATATGTCTATTAATATATCTATTAATCTATCTATCAATTGAACTATCAATCTATCTAACAAATAATCAATCTATCTTTCATTCAATTTATCTATTAATCTTTCTATCGATCAGTCTTTTAAATGGTATATCAATCTACATATTAATCTTTCAATAAATTTATTTATCAATCTTCCAATCTATATGTCTATCTCTATCTATCTATCTTTCAATCTATCTATCTTTCTATATATCTATTTATATATCTATCTATATATCTATCTGCATATATATATATATATATATATATATTTCTAGATATCTATCTGCCTATCTATCTATCTGTCAACATATCTATCTATCCTATCTATCTATATGTATATCTGTCTATCTTTCTATCTTTCTATACATCTATTTTCTTATCTACATGTCTAAATATTTATCAATCTATCTGTCTATCTATCTATATATCATTTTGTCTATCTATCTATTTATCTATCTATTTGTCTATCTATCTATTTGTTTATTTATCTATCTTAATGTTTATCTATCTATCTATCTATATATCTATCTGTCTAATAATCTATCTATCTATCTTTCTAATAATCTATGTATTATTCTGTCTATCTATCTGTCTATATATTAATCTATCAATCTATCTATCTTTTTGTCTATAAATCTATCTATCAATGTATCTATCAAAATGTCTATCAATCTATCTATCAATCTATCTATTAATCTGTCTATCAAACTACATATTAATCTATCTATTAATATATCTATCAATCTATCTTTTAATATATCTTTCAATTAGTCTATTTTTTATTCTACCTATCTTTATGTCTGTCTATCTATCTATCAATCAAAATTTCCTATCTATTTCTCTATCGATATTTTTATCTATCTATATATCTATCGATAAATTTGACTATCAATCAATATTTCTTTCTGTCTCTCTATCTGCCTATATATCTAACTAACTAACTAACTATCTGTCTATCTATATATATATATCCTATCTATTTATATGTATATGTATTTTTCTATCTTTTTATATATCTATTTGTCTATCTATATGTCTTTCTATCTGTCTCTCTTTCAATCTCTCTAATTTTCTATTTCTCTATCTTAATTAATCTATCAAAATATCTATTTATCTATATATCTAATAATCTTTCTATATATCTATCTAAATATATTTCTATCTTTCTATCTATATATTAATCTATAGTTCTTTCTATCTGTCTATATATCAATCTATCTATCTCTTTGTCTATCAATCTATCTCTCTCTTTGTCTATCAATCTATCTATCAATGTGTCAATCAATCTTTCTATCAATCTATTTATTAATTTTTCTATCAATCTATCTATCAATCAATTTATCAATATTTCTATCTATCTATCTACATACATATCTGTCAATCATTCTATCTATATATCTATCTATCCATCAATCAGTCCATCTATCTATTTATCTATCTATCTATGTGTCTATCTATCTTTCTATCTATCTGTATATCTATCTGTCTATCTATCTATCCACCTATCTACATATCTATCTACCTATCTATCTATCTATCTATATATATATATATATATGTTTCTCAATCAATCAATCTATCAATCTATCAATCAATCTATCTATCAATCTATATGTCTTTCTTACCTATCTTTCTAGCAATCAATCTATCCATCTATATTTCTGTATATATATATATATATATATATATATATATATATCTATCAATCTTTCTAACTATTTATATATCTATTTTTTTATCTATCTGTCGATATATATGTCTGTTTATTTCTCTTTTATTTGTCTATCCATATATCTTTCTATCTATTTATCTACTTGTCTATCTTTATATCTATCTTTTGTCTATCTATCTATCTATTTTTTTGTCAATCAATCAATCTATCTATCTATCTTTTTATCCACTTTGTAACTGTATATCTATCTATTTATTTATATATCTTTCTAATTGTTTCTTTATTTGACTATCTATTTGTGTATCTATCAGTCTATATATATGTCTATTTATTTGCCTTTTATTTGTCTATAAATCTGAGTATCTATATGTCTATCTATTTTTTATATATCCTATCTATTTTTGTGCATATATATATGTTAATCTTTTTGTCGATCATTTTATCTTTGTATCTAACTAATTATCTATCAATCTGTCTATCTATTAGTCTAATAATCAATTAATTTATCTATATATCTATCTATTTTTTATCTATCTACCTATCTATCTATCTATTTATCTTTTTTCCTATATATATATATACCTACCTATCTATCTATCTATCTATTTATCTCTCAATCTATCTATATATCTATTTATCTATTTATCTATCTGTCTGTCTATTTGTCTATCTATCTATCATTAAATCTGTCTCTTTATCTATATATCTATCTATCTATCTATCAATTAATCTATCAGTCAATCAACTATCTATCTATTTGTCTATCTATTTGTATATATATTTGTATATCTATTAGATAATCTATCTATTTATATATATATATATATGTTTATATATTTGTCTATTATTTGTATATCTATCTATCTATCTATATGTCTATCTATCTGTTTGTCTATCTATTTTTATTTTTTTCTATCTTTCTATCTATGTATTTTTATCTATCTATCTATATTTCTTTCTTTCTATTTTTTTTCTATCTTTATATCTATCTGTTAATTTAGCAATCTATCTATCTATCTGTCTGTATGCTTATCAATTAGTCTATCTATTTGTCTAATATTATGGTAATCTTTATATCTAACTATCTGCCAATATATTTGTCTATTTATCTGTCTATCAATATCACTATAGATTTGTCTATCAATTTGTCTATCCATCTGTCTATTTATTAATCTATTTATAAAACTATCTATCTATTTGTCTATCTATATTTCTATCTATCTATTAATATATCTATTAATCTGTCAATTTTTCTTCCAATCTTTCTAACTATCTATTTGTCTATTTATATATCTGTCTATCTATCTATATGAATACCTCTCTATCTATCTGTCTGTCTGTCTGTTTGTGTCTGTCTACATAGCTATATGTCTATTTATCCATATATCTTTCTATCTAACTATTTATCTATATTTCTTTCTATCTATCTGTTTGTTTGTCTATATATCTACATATTTATCTTTAAATTAATCTATCTATCTATATATCTTTATTTCTATCTAGTATCTATTTGTCTATCTATCTTTCTACCTACCTATCTTTAAATTAATCTATCTATCTATCTATCTTTATATTTATCTATATATCTATTTCTCTATCAATCTATATATATCTGTCTATTAATATATCTATCAATCAATCTATCTATCTAACTATAAATCTATCTATCAATCTATCTATTAATCTATCCATCAATCTGTCTTTCAAATTATCTATCAATCTATCTATCAATCTTTATAATAATTTGTATATCAATCTACCTATTAATCTTTCAATCAATTTATATATCAATCTACCTATCTATATGTCTATCTATCGATCTATTTATCTATCTATCTGTCTATCTATTTGTCTATATATCTATCTAGATATCTATCAATCTATCTACCTATCTATCTATATATCTTTTAGTACATCTATATGCCTATCTATCTATCTATTTATCTATCTGTCTATCTGTCTATATATCTATTTGTCTATCTATCAATATATCAATCTATCTATTTATCTATCTGTCTATCTGTCTATATATCTATTTGTCTATCTATCAATATATCAATCTATCCTATCTATCTATATGTATAAGTATCTTTCTATCTTTCTATCTATCTATTTGTATATCTATCTATCTATTTGTATATCTATCTATCTATCTATCTTAATGTTTATCTATCTATCTGTCCAATAATCTTTTTATCTATCTTTCTAATTATCTATGTATCTATCTATCTATCTATATGTATATCTAATTTTCTATCTATCAATATATCAATCTATCTATCTTTTTGTCTATCAATCTATTTATCAATTTGTCTATCAAATGTCTATCAATCTATCTCTCAATCTATCTATTAATCTGTATTTCAATCTATCTATTAATCTATCTATTAATATACCTATCAATCAATCTATTAATCAGTCAATCAATCAATCTCTCTATCTATCTTTCTTTCTTTCTTTCAATTTATATATCTATCTATATATTTGTCTATCTTTCTTTCTATGTATCTTTCTCTTTATCTATATGACTATCTATCGGTTTATCTATTTATCTATCTATATATTGTCTATCTATATAGTATCTACCTTTATGTCTATATGGTGTATCTATCTATCTATCTATTTATCTACCTATATGTCTTCTATCTATTTATATATTTATCTATTTATCAGTATATATGTCTTTCTTCTATTGTATCCATCGATCTTTCATATCATTCTTTCTAGCTGTCTGTCTATCTATCTATTTGTATTATCTATTTGTCTATCTATTTGTCTATTTTTGTCTTTCTATTTTCTTGAATGTCTATCATAGTTGTTTATCTACATGTTTATCTATGTGTCTATCTATCTATCTATCTTTTACATCTTTCTTTCTTTCTATCTTTTTTTTCTATTTGTTTTTCTATCTATCTATCCATCTATCCCCCTTTCTATCTATATATCTATCTATTTATTTTTCTATCTTTCTATATGTTCATCTATTTCTCTATTTATTTGTCTATCTATATATATATGTCTATCTATTTGTCTTTTATTTGTATCTCTATATGTCTATCTCTTTTTTATCTATATATATCTTTGTGTCTATCTATTTGTCAATCATTCTATCTAGCTATCTATTTTTTTATCTATCTATCTATCTATCTGTCTGTCTGTCAATCAATCTATATATCATTCTAATAATTTGTTAATCTTATCTGTCGATCTATCTGTCTATCTATTTGCCTATCTATTTTTATATATCTTTTATCTATCTATCTATTTATCTCTTTGTTTATCAATTTGTCATTCAATCTATCTTTTTATCTATATATCTATCTATCTATCTATATGTCTATCTATTTGTATATATATATATATATATATATATATATATATATATATATATATATATATCTATATGTTGTCTATTTGTCTATTAATTGTATATCTATCTATATATCTATATGCTGTCTATCTATTAATTGATCAATTTATTTTTTGTCTATCATCTATTTATTTTTTTATTATCTATCTATTTATCTATGTCTATTTCTATTTTCATCTATCTATCTATTATTTATCTATGTATCTATCTATCTGTCTGTCTATAATCAGTCTATCTATCAGTCTAATAATCTATTAATCATTCTATCTATCTATATGTCTATCTTTCGTCGATCTATTCTTTCTATTTATCTATCTATCAATATGCCTA
>JAREIK010000485.1:77693-104382 GCA_029783825.1 Sapria himalayana
TGTGTGTGTGGTGAGTGTGTGTGTGTGTGGGTGTGTTGTGTAACTATATTTTTGCTTATCTATTTATCTATCTATCTATCTATCTAAATCTATCTATTTATCAATCTTTTACTATCTATCTATCTATGTTTCTATCAGTCTATCTATTTGTCTATATGTCTTTCTGTTTGTGTTTCTATATGCTTATCTATCTATCTATATATCATTCATCTATCTATTATATATCATTCATCATTTAATCTATCATCTATATGTCAATCAATATATTTAGTCTATCTGTCTATATATCTATCTATCTATATCAACCTGTCTATCTATATTTCTTATTAAATTTTTATATGTCTATTTGCCTATGTGTCTATCTATTATCTGTCTATATATCTATCCTCTATCTATCTATCTATTTATCTTTTTATGTGTCTATTTGTCTATAGTTTATATGTTTTCTATAAATAATTGTTATGTCTTTTTTGTATATTTGTCTATCTACTCTTTCAATCTACTTATCTATCTTTCTGTGTAACAATCTAATTTTCTAATATCTTACTTCTATCTATCAATATGTCTATCAATCTAACTTTCTAATTGTCTTTCGGTCTATTTCATTCTACCTACCTGTCTACTTATCTTTTTCATCATTCTATTGTCTATCTATCTATCTATTTGCCTATCTATATGTCTCTATGTATTTATCTATTAATCTACTTATCTATCTACTCTATCTTATATCTGTCTATATGTATTATTATATAGATATTAGTCTATTTGACTATTTGTTGATTGTCTATCTATTTATGTATCTAACTATGTAGATATCAAATTATCATATGTAAATCTATGTATCTATCTATTTCGTTCTTTCTATCTATCTATCTATCTCACTATGTAACTATCTATTTTTCTATCTGTCTAGGTATATTATCGGTGTTTTTGTCTATGAGTCTATTAGTCTATCTATTTATATGTCTATCTATCTATCTATCATTGTATATGCGAATTAGTTTATTTATTTAGTGTCTATCTTTCTATGTTATCAGTTTATATGTCTCTCTTTCATTTGCCTATCTACTTAGATCTACCATCTGCCTATTTTCTATATATATATATATGTTATGTGTCTAGTTATCTATTATCTATCTAAGAATCTATTTTCTATTATATTCAATCTATTTATTTATCTATCTATCTGTATATCTATCTACTTTATATCTATTTACTATTTTATCTTTCTATCTTTCTATGTCTTTCAACTATCAATCTATTGCTTTATCTATATATCTTTCTGTCTATCATTCTATTTGTCTATCTATATATGTATCTTTTTACCTATCTAATAATCAATCTATCAACTAATCAATCTATCTATCTAGATATATATCAAACATTTATCTATTTATCTATATAATTTTTATAGTCTATCGCCTATCTATCTATTGGTCTAACTATCTTTCTATATGTATGTATATTTGTTATCTATCTATCTGTCTAAATGTCTATTAATTTATCTAATTGTCTATCTCTCTATTTGTCTTTGTGTCTATATGTCTATCTATCTATCTATATATCTATAAATCTATTTATTACATTTAATCAATTATATATATATATATATATTTATATATTTATATATTTATTTATTTAAATTAATGTGTCAATCTCTCATTCTATCTATCTCTCTAACTATCACACTATCTATCTATCGATATATTTATCTATCTTCTATTTTCTTTATATCTATTTATTTATTTATCTATCTATCTATCTATATGTATTTCTATCTATCTCTCTATCTAACTATATGTAGTATCCTTCTATGTGATGTTTACCTATATCTATTTATATGTCTATCTATCTATATGTGAATATGTCTATCTGTCTATCTATTAATCTATCAATTTATCAATATTATTTCTATCTTCTAATTATCTAACTATCTATTTGTTTCTCTATCAAAATATTTACTATATTATATCGATTAGCAATTCATTCTATAAGTCTATCTATCTGTAATTATATTTGTTTATCTATCATCTATCGATCTATTTCTCTAAATATCTATCTATCTATTTGTCTAATATCTATCTATCTATATATCTATTTGGTTTCTATCTATCTATATTATACCTATCTATCTATCTATCTGTCTGTCTATGTGACTATCTTTATATCTATCTATCTTTCTTTCTATTTTTCTATTAATTTTCCTATATGTCTATATGTTATATGTCTATCTGTCTATTTATTAAATCTTTATTTATCACTTTATCTATTTACATATCTGTCTATCTATCTGTCTATCTATCTATCTTTCTATCTATCTATCTATCTATTAGCTTTTATATGACTATCTATTTTAGTATTTATCTTTCTATCTCTTTATTTGCACTTCTAGCTATTGATCTATCCATATAACTATCTAAATTGTCTTTCTTTCAATCAATTGTGAATCTATCTATCTATCTATATGTCTATCTACCTATCTACCTCTCTATCTATTTTTTTTTGTATCTATCTATCTACTATCTATTTTTCTATCTCTCTATCTATTTATTTATCTATCAATTTGTCTATCAAACTTTCTATCTATCTATGTATTTGTCAATTTATCAATCTGCCTATCTATCTTTATGTTAATTATCAATCTATCTTTCTTCTATCTATTTATTTCTCTATCTACCTATCTTTTTATTTCTCTATCTATCTACCAATTTATATATCTATCTATCTATCTATCCATCATTATAATTATATATATATATATATATATATATCTATCTATCTATATGCCTATTGTTTATCTATCTATCTATCTATCTATTTTTCTATCTATCTATTTCTATGTTTATCTATTTATTTGTCTACTTGTTTATCTGTCTATATATCTTTTTATTTATCTATCTGACTATCTATATATCTAACTATCTCTCTTTTTATCTATCTCTCAATTTATCTATCTATCTATTTATTTATCTAACTATCTTGTATCTTTATATCTGTTTATTTATTTATTTCTCTATCTGCCTATCTATGTATGTTTCTTTGTTCTATGTGTCTATGTGTATATCTATCTATCTATTATCTATCTATCTATTTGCCTATATGTCTATCTATCTATCTGTCTATTTGTCTATCTTTATATCTATCTATCTATATGTCTATCATTTATTGATCTATCTATCTATCTATCTATGTGTCTATCTGTCTATCTTTCTAAGATTCTATCTATTTGTCTGTCTATCTATTTATCTATCTAATCTATCAATATTTCTATCTATCTATTTATTTGTCTATTTATCTCTATATCTTTATATCTTTCTATTTTTCTATCTATCTATCTATAACTCTATTTGGCTAGTTATCTATCTATCTATCTATCTATCTATTTGTCTATCTATTTATATGTCTATCTTTCTATCTCTCTATCTATCTATCTATCAAATTATCTAACTATCTATCTATCTGTATATCTATCTATTTGTCAAACTATCTATATATCTAATTGTTCTTCTTTATATTTATCAATCACTTATATATCTATCTATCTATATGTTTATCTATCTATCACTCAGTCTATATAGCTATCTATCTCACTACAAAAAATCCCAAATAGTTATAGCAATTTTACTAGCTATTTAGGCTTATTCCATCACTAAAATATAATAATGATGGATTTACGAGAGAAATTATCCCAAGCTAAAGTGCATGTTGCAAATTATTTAATGAGAAAACTAAATTCCTTCCAATGTTTTTTAACATCAAAAATTCCCTAGCTAATTATATTTTTTTCTTGCTAATTTTGATTGTAATTATAAGTTACAGACAAGTCTCTAGCTAAATTAGAGAGGAAAAAAATCCCTAGCTATTTTCATTCCAAAATTATTTCATAATTTTATATTTTGACAAAAAAGTTGATTACATATTTTAAGTTTTTATATTAAATTGAATAAAAACATAAAATATAAACCAATATTTATAATTGACAAAAAATAAAAGTAGTTAATATATTATTCTGATACAATTTGTTACATTGTTAAAAACAAAAACATAACAATATTTTATTACACCTTCTTTCTTCATCAATGTATCTTATGATAGTGCATAAAGTTTAATTTGTCTAAGAAATTAATGTTGCTTTCTCTCCCTCAGCTCCTCTACTCACCATCTTTCTCCTGCTATCAAGCAATCCTAGTCATCCTACATCATGTCTAATAAAATTTTAATTTTTATGTTTCTACAAATAGGGAAAGAACGACTTCATTGATGAAGCCTATGTAGTGCAGAGCTCCATTATTGAATTGAGAGCCACCACCAAAGAAAGTGAGATATTCGCATGTAACTTTAACACTTTTCTAATGTCCCTTCACTTCTGCAAGCTTCGTATGGGGAAATATTATGGTATCATATCCGTATGAAATTTAAACCAATAAATCAAATTAAAATAAATAGATAAAAAAGTTCTATTTTGATAAAATATGGTAAAATTATTCAATACAACTTATACCTTATATATAATACTACGGTATATATGTACATATATACTACATAAACAACAGATTCAAATCCCCAACCCCAATGTCCCTAGCTACAACATCATATTCATTGCCAACGAGATCACTAGAAACCATAGATTCCAAAATATCAAATGTCATAAAATCATAGTTAATGGGAGGAATGGCATTAGGCGCCTATAAAATGTTAGAAATACACATTTAGTATTTATCTAGTATTCATTGCTTGATATAAATACCTTTAACTCGCATATCTAAAAACACATTTCTAAAAACACATGATCTAGTATTCACAGTAAATATGTTTATATCATATTAAACTATAAAATTTTTTAAAAAATAAAGCTTTGTGAATAGGAATGTGCCTTAGGCACTACCAAGGCTAGGAATTCCTTGCCTTGGTAGTTTATGTCTCACACAATGCAAACATGTGGACTATTACATGTGTATGCACACATGAAATGTAATATTATAATATATCTTTCTCTCTCTCTTTAGCTCATTAACATCTAAAAATATTAATATATAAATTAATAGAACATATAAATGTACAATGTAAATATATAATTCTCATTGTATAAATGCAACCCACATATGTTAATGGCCATTACCATCTAGCTCATTATCATCTGCATTGATACCAAAATTTATATCACATAGCTTCACGGCGTGCTCCTGAGTAATCATAGGTTGCAAGGAGTCCCTATTATCTTGCTAAATCAAACTTGTTGAATATGAATCGAGAGATAATCGTGATGAATACATGATGTGGTACCACCAGGGGCACCAATAGTGCTTAATGCTGGACAACTATTGCTAGTACTACTAAAAATCACATAATGGTGCTTGCTCACCACTTACTCACAATTCAGGGCAAACAAAAATAGGCTTAGGAACACATAATGTGGAAAAACATAAGAATCAATTGTTAATAGCTATAACTTAAATTTCATTAACAATATCAATAAAATGACCATATTCTAGAAGTAAAACTTCATATTAAAGTGGGCTCGCCATAGCTCATATTGATGAGATCGCATTTATGCTGCATAAAAGCAAGTATTTTCAACCATTTGAATGTCATTATCTAGAGCAAATATGAACAACTAATAAAAGTTAGCTAACCTCCATTGTAGTCTACCATGCAATAATAGGGTGCCACATCTTGTAGCAGTATGGCATGTGTCATGTGATAGTGTCGGAGTGGATGTGTGTGTGGAAATGTTGTGGGCAGTTATATGCATGTAGTGTGGCATTTTTGTGAGGATGTGTGGGCAAGATTGAAAATAGTGTGTTATGGTAGTGTACAAAATAAATATATGCTGAAAAATTATAAATAAAATAATAAAAAATGATTTAGTCTGTGAGTTATATTTTGGCTGATAGATATTTTGGCTGCACCAATTTGTGTTGGCTCACAATAAAGGAAGTAATCTGGCTTTCTTCTGGTCACTTCTGTCTCTCCTCTTCTTGGAGCATGCTTATACTGCATCAATTTTAAGGCTCAAACTGCATCAACAAAATCTAAATCTAAATCTAAATCAAAAACAAAATCAAAAAAAATATTAAAACCAGAATTAAACACAAAATCAAAATCAAATACCAAAACTTGTATGGACATGTGACACTTTAAGACATCAACTTCCAAAATAGTTGCCATGTTTGCACAGCAGATGTCCTGAAAAGAATCATGGTTAGGTTAGCCAGCCAAGCAAATAACAAAACTAGAATCAAGAACAACGATGCCACTAAATAAATCTCTTCCGGTTTAGCTACACATATAAAAAATCATGTTCCCGAAAGTTGCTCATTATTCCTTCTTCATGAAGTGAGGATATAAGAGCTTTGAGATTACAAATCTAGTGAAAGACTTGTAGTGAAATAGCTCTCTCAACTTATCATCGCATCTTTTTTTATCTGATGGATCCTTTTTAATAATAGGAAAATTTAACGATTAATTGAAATTGAAGAATAGCACCCTAGATTATCATCGGGGGTAGGTGAAGACAATGAATGTTGGCATACTTGTAGATTATTTTATTTATATAGTCCCACATCTTCTTTACAACATCAGAATGAGATAATGCATCTTCACATTTACCAAAACATTTTATGAGAACATATGAAAGAGGAATAGGAAGCTAGAAATCTAGAATTAACTTTGTATTCATTTATGTATAACTATATATAGCTAATTATATTAATATAAATATATATATATATATATATATATATATATATATATATATATAACTATATTTTTAACTATATAAATCTATTTATAACTAAACTATATAAATCTATTTATAACTAAATATAATATAGGTATACGAACATATAACTATAAATAATTGTCTTTAACTATATGTATAACTATAAAGACATTATACATAACTATATTTAAATATATAATTAACAAAAAATATTCAATATACAATTTTATATATTAGTATATAAAAATGTATTTAAATATATCTATGCCCATACATAACTATATGTATAAAAATATTAAATTATATAAAATATATATATACGTGCATGTATAAATATAAGTATAACTATATATGTAACTATATGTATAACCACATGTAATTATATTTATAATTACATGTATAACAACATATAACATTATGTTTAACTATATGTGTATAACTATATATAAATATTTGTATAATAATATAAAACTTATATATCAAAATATAACTATATTTGTAACTATGTATACATATATGTAAATCTATATATTTGTTTATAACTTTGTATACATTATGTATAACTACATATAACTACTTGTAGGAATATATATGTATATATATATATATATATAAAACTATATTTTTAACAATATAAATCCATTTATAACTAAATATAATATGGGTATAAAAACATATAACTATAAATAATTGTCTTTGACTCTATGTATAACTATAAAAACATTATACATAACTATATTTAATTCTATAATTAACAAAATATATTTAATATAGAATTTTATATATTAGTTTATAAAAATGTATTTAACTATAACTATGCCTATACATAACTATATGTATAAATATATTAAATTTTATGAAAAAAAATATATACCTGCATGTATAAATATAAGTAGGCCTAAATGTGTAACTATATGTATAACCACATGTAACTATATATATAATTTCATGTATAATAATATACAACATTATGTTAACCTATGTGTATAACTATATAATATTGTATAATTATATAAAACTCTATATAATTAAATAAAGTTATATTTGTAACTATGTATACATATATGTAAATCTATTTATTTGTTTATAACATTGTATACATTTAGGTATAACTACATATAACTACTTGTATGAATATATATATATATATAACTTTATTTATAACTATATAAATGTATTTATAACTAAATATACTATAGGGATAAGAACATATAACTATAAATAATTATCTTATACTATATGTATAACTAGAAAAATATTATACATAACTCTATAAAATATATAATTAACAACATATATTAAATATATAATTTTATATATTAGTATATAAAAATGTATTTAACTATATCTATGCTATACATAACTATATGTATAAATATATTAAATTATATAAAAATATATATATACCTGCATGTATAAATATAAGCATAACTATATGTATAATATATGTATAACTATATGTAAAACAACATTATGTAAATCTATATATTTAATATATGTGTAAAACTCTATATATTTAAAACTATATAAAATTATATATATTTAACTATATTATATAACTATAATAAATATTTTATAACTATATAAAACTCTATATATTTTTATATAACTAAATTTGTAACTATGTATACATATATGTAAATCTATATATTTGTGTATAACTTTGTATACATTTATGCATAACTACATATAACTACTTGTATGAATACATACATATATATATATTATATATGTATAACTATAAAAACTTTAAACATAACTAGATTTTAATATATAATTTCAACATATATTTAATATACATTTTAATATATTATTAATAAAATGTATTTTGCTATATCTATGCCTATACATAACTATATGTATAAATAAATAAAATGATATGAAAAAATATATATACCTATATGTATAAATAGATATTTAACTATATGTGTAACTATATGTATAACCACATGTAATTATATTTATAATTTTATGTTAAACAACATACAACATTATGTTTAACTATATGTGTATAACAAAATATAAATATTTGTATTACTATATAAAACATAATATAATTAAATATAACTATATTTGTAACTATGTATACATATACGTTTACATATATGTAAATATATATATTTGTTTATAACTTTGTATACATTTATGTATAACTACATATAACTACTTGTATGAATATATATATAATATAATTATATTTTTCACTATATATAACTATTTATAACTGCTATACTATATGTATAATAACATATAACTATAAATAATTGTATCTTACTATATGTATAACAATAAAATCTTTATACATAATTATATTATATTTAAATATATAATTAACAACATATATTTAATATACATTTTTATATATTAATACATACAAATGTATTTTACTATATATATGTCTATACATAACTATATGTATAAATATATAAAATTAAAAGAAAAAAACTATACACCTACATGTATAATTATAAGTATAACTATATGAGTAACTATATGTATAACCTCATGTAATTATATTTATAATTACATGTATAACAACATACACCTTAATGTTTAACATTATGTGTATAACTATATATAAATATCAGTATAACTATATAACACTCTATATTATTAAATATAACTATATTTGTAACTATGTATATACATATGTATACATATATGTAAATCTATATATTTGTTTATAACTTTGTATACATTTATGTATAATTACTTATAATTACTTGTATGAATAATCTATATATAACAATATGTTAAACTATATTTAACTATTTATAATGATATATACTATATGTATAATAACATATAACTAAACATATATGACACACTATAATGGGTAATTCCAGTACAATATGACCCTTTTGATTCCTCTTTCACATTACTCATCAATAATAGTTTCAGTGGTTAATGAATCATAAAGTTGCTTTTACAGATTTTATTGCCTACTTTCTATTTATTTGTGTTTTGAATTATTTTCAGCTTACTGATGTTTTTGCTAAGTGGCTGGTGTCATGGGGTGTGGTTCATTCTGAAGCCTCCTCCATCTGTTAATGATACCAACCTATTCAAATTGTTCACACCTCGAGAGAAAGCCCACCAGCTCCATACAAGAATGGTATGTGGTCTAGTAGTCTTTTATGATGAAATTAGAAGTTTTTCAAGCAAATTTCATAGTCTTATAATCTACTTCTCATGATGTGTTCAGATTCAACAGAGATAAAATAATTTGCAGTCATTTGAAAAACTTCATGTGGTAAGTAAGAAATTTATCTTATTGATCAACTCTTTCTATTCAAATTAGGGATATAGTGTTGAGATTAATAAGTTATCAAAGAAGATTTTTCTATTACCGTTTGCATCTCTTAGAAGAGATTAATAAGTTGCACATTCATCTTATCAAACACTTATCTATAACAACCATCCTATGTATATTTTTTCTTATAAAAAGTAAACATTATGAATCATTAATTGAGTAATTAATTATTTTTTTATTTATTATTTATTTTTGTAGACTAACACATATTTTTCAATCATACTTTATTTTGGTCAATTGTTTTAGTTTATTAGTTAATATTTTAATAAAAATTTATCTTTCTTTTGAATTATAAACCATAAATTTCGAAAATAATTATATTTTTAGAAATTGATTTTTTCAATTTAAAATTAAAGTTACAAATTAAATATTTTATTTTTAATCTTTTATTTTAAAATTTTTTACTCTCAAACAAGTGCTATCTATCTAATTTTCAATTTAAATTTTTAATAGTTTCAATTATTAAGAAAAAATTATCTATATATAGCATATATCAATGTATCTATTTTCATAGTTGTCCTATTAGCTCATTTATAACCATGACAAGATAATATCAACTTAACATTGAATCTTAATGAAATTTTATAGATGTAAAAAATTTACTTTACATCCCACATATAAAACACATTCGTTATAATAAATATATATATATCTTTATTGACATCAATATTACGTATACATATTTTTTTTCTTTTATATAGACACCAAACCAACTATCAAAAAAATTATATTATGAATATTCTCTAAATTGATAAATACTCAGTAAAAATATTTTTAGATCTAGAAAAAATCCATCACTAATATTTTCGTAAATTCCACGCGAAGAAAAGCAGGGAATTTAGTGATGGATTTAGAGACTAATTTCCCTATCTAATTAGATCGATACAAAATCTGTCGCTAAATAATTATCTGAATTTATTTTTTTATAATTTTATATATAATTGGAAGCGATAATTCTTTAATTTTATATATAATTATCTGCATTTTGCTGCAGATTTTTCCCTAGCTATTTGGGCTTTTAATAATTTCTATCGCAAATTTATGATAATTTAATTTTGTTAGCATTATTTATTTTAATATTTTTTGTAATTTTCTATATTAAAGGTATGTCATTGTCTATAGATGAGCGATCCTTGAACGTTATAGTCTCCTCGTATAATTATAAAAATAGGATATTATAAAAAAATTTCATAAGTATATAAATACGAATAAAAATTTATATTAAATAAGACTAAAATAACTATTTTTTTGATTAAAAATTAATTAAAAAATAATACAAAATATTTTTCTAATTTTTTTTAACAATGATATTTAAATATTTGTATTAAAAAACAATATATAATGTATTATTTAATTATAATAAATTTAAAATATTTTAATTAAAAAATAAACATAAATAAAAATAACTACTAATAAAATCCTAAAATAAACAATTCTTTGATTAAATAAAAAATTATAAAAATATATGAATTAATAAATAAGGAAGTAAATATTAATACTATTCCTATAATCATAAAATATTTTTATGATGATAGGAATCTTTTAAAAGATAATAAATTGATATTTAAAGATTAATACATAGAAGTTTGAATTACATAAAAAAATTTTTGGTGATTTAAAAAATAAATATCTAAGTGGTGTTATTAAATGAACACTTCAAAGATTAAAATTTATAATGTCTAAAATATTCAAATTTTATTCTTTTATAATTATTTCATATTATATTAATAGTAAATAAATTGAGACATTAGAATTTAGACATTTCATGTGGGAATAGGCCATTGGTTACTCTCTTCTTTAGTCTAGTGGCTAACAGCTTTCATCTGTTACCTGTGGGACTTGTTCATCCAACCTTTTTGGCATTCTTCATGACGTTGTTTGTAAATAGGAAGGTGGTTACTAGTTTCCACTGGCTCATTCACAAACTCTGAAGGCACCATATCCCATCTTTTGTAGGGAAATAGGTATTGGGTTATTTAATAGGTAATTAAGGCGTCAATATGAACTCAAGTCATCTTTTTCTCGAGGTATCCATAGAGATGAGATCCATTCTTGAGCAATCCAAGCTCGTAAGTTTTTCATGGCTTATTTTTTATTACTTTTAACGTGCTTGTTAAGAGCTGCAATTTTTTGATTTTGTTTATTGCATTGTAGAATATCTTCCTTGCAATGACAAAGATTGTCGATACGTTAGGCCCCAAGTCTAGAATCATCGACACCATTTTATATGCCTCAATGTTAGAATGTCTGGTAGTACTTAGTATTCCTTTTTTGTGGGTTTTCTTTTCAATGAGAACTGATTGGATTTCATTGCCTAGTTTCATTTTGCAATGGGGAGATTTGATTTTTCATGGGGTGATGCATAATATCACCAAGAGACATTGGAGAACCTAAAGTCCACAATCATGAGCACTAAGAAGTTCTATGATGTATGTTTTTTTAGCTATGATTACTTATATCTGTCATGAGGGGAACAACATACTATCAAAATAAAATTACTTCCTCTTTGTCAAATTGAATTACTTATCGTGCATCTAATTGGGTTGGCCATTGTCTTGTTGTTGATGTAGTTATCACAATCAAAAAGGGTTTAAAGTTTTCCTTCTCAATTTTTAGGTTATGCTGATCATGGCAGGTCCAAAATTGTAGGTTATTAATAGAAATGAAAAATCAATTTCACTCTTGGCTAATGGATTTGTTATTTTAACACCTGATCATGAACAAGAAGCTTCATCGGAGTTGTTCCCCATCAATTTTAATAGCCTGTCCAATGTTAGTACTTTATGAGTTATAATGGTCTGGGTGGACTAGATCATAATGAAACATTGCATTGATGATCTTTGAATTAAATGAAAATCTGATCATAAACATAATGGATGTGCTTGGTAGGGCATTCCTTGTAACTTATTGTTATATATTGATTAATATAAATGCCATCACTAGAAGTGGAGACCCGTCAAATCCCTTATTTTCCTTCAAATTTGTATTGTTAATTTTCTATATGTACTTCATTTGAATGAATTGAATTTTTTGTGTCACTATTTAATTTGGTGTTTATTTTATTCTTTTCACTATAGAAAAAATTGTTTCTTTCTTTACAGGCTATTCAACCAGGCAACACCATTTTTATTAGTCAGTACTTGTTCAAAGGAAGCGAAACTACTTTAGTGTGGCTGGAGGTAATGAACACCTTTCATGGTTGTCTAGCATGTGCCTATAGCATTAAAATGGGTTAATGATTTAGAATGCTCTAATCCCAAAATAATTTCATGCTCACGTACGTCTCATGTGCTTGAGTGAACAAGTAGGGTATCCGAGGTGAGAGAAACTGAAGGGGTATGTGTGATAAAGAACTCTGCAACTTTGGTAGACTCACTGTTCACCTTGCATGTTTCTCAAATTTACATCAAGCTGCCTAAACATTCTGCTCAAGATAGGCTGGTCAATCTATTACATTGATTTCACTTTTGGAATTTGAAGAATGCTTACATTTTCATTGTTATGTATTGGTTGTGTTCAAGGTTATCAGCACTTGAGGTGTGCAAAATAAAATTGATTTTTTCTCCTTGTCATACACCCACCACTCTGAGAATGTTTGACATGTAATTCTAATGATACAATTCTTCCTCTTATTATATAGTCATTTTCAGAATCATAGTTTGTTGCAGCAGAAAAGCTTCTTTAATGTGATGTTTCTAATCTCTAAAAATTGAGAATATGTTTATCAACTCTTATTAGTGCATAAACATTTTCTCAATAATTTTGTAGTACATAATTTTGTGCTAGCCCCTCCACAAAAGTTTTCTTTTTAAAATATATTTTACCACAAAATCATCTTTTTATAATCAACAAATTCATAATTATTGGAATATTTTTCTCAAACTTTCATTATTTGAGTTCATAATTTTTATTTATTAATAAAGATCTTACTCAGTGCAAAAGTCTCCCGCTTAGCCTGAAGTTTGAGAGATATTAATATTTTAATGATCTTATCCTTGAAAACCAGAGATGCATTATCTGTTGAGTTTTGACCTTTAGATCTATTATCCTTGGATGAAACACTCGATATCACAAAAAGTCACGACCTATATTTTTCTGCACTATTCATTCTTCTGCATGAAATTAGGTATACCATAACATGGTACATCTGTATATAGGTGTGTATGTTTGCATGCATAAAACTATCCACACACACATCCATCATCTATATGTATGTGTTTGTGCATGTTATTTTCGTTAAATATATTTTTAAGCTCCACCAGTGATATTTTTTTGTGAAGCTATTTATTGATGCATTCTATGTGGGAAACAATTATGTGGTGTAGCACAGGCCCATGAGTATCTATCTCAGCTTGGAGACCTCTGTCAAACCCAGATTTTTGCCAATATTGAAAATGTGGAGGATAGTTGTTTCCATAGTAATTCTCAAAGGCATATGAACATGCTCCTTCTGGCTTAGCCACTAGTTTTTATACATGATTAGATGGTGGTCTCCTATTGTACATACTAGCATGTCAAATAATATGGATGTTTCTAAAAGTGCAACAATAAAATAAAATTGTTTTGTCCTTCTGGCTTAGCCACTAGTTTTTATACATGATTAGATGGTGGTCTCCTATTGTACATTCTAGCATGTCAAATAATATGGATGTTTCTAAAAGTGCAACAATAAAATAAAATTGTTTTGTTTTAAATCAAACTTTTTTCTTCATTTGTTCTTAGAAGCAGATGGTATTATTCTTTATCGTGGAAATTTAGGGATAAGTAGATCTTTATCTTTCTCGTGATTTATTTTACTAATTCTTCTCATCTATGTGTGTGTCACCTGAGGCTATGTGATTATATATACGTATGTATAATTCTGTAGTATATACGTACATATATACTATAGTATATAAGTACATATATACTAAGTATATACGTATGTATATACTACAGTATATATGTATGTATATACTACAATATATAAGTACGTATATATCGAGTATGTATGTATGTATATATTATAGTATATACGTACGTATATACCGAGCATATGCGTACGCCAGAAAAAATTTCACCCCAATCTTGTTTTTTTCTCCTATGGGGTTATTGATATATGAGTTGACCAAAATCTAGTTACAACAGCCCTACTCATGTTCAAAACAAAACAAAACAAAATAGTTCATTGAATTCCTAGGTGTTCTGTGAAATTAGTTGGCACATATAAAAAAATTTAGTACTAAATTATCACGAGTTTACATGCTAAAATAAAGCATAGAAATCATGTTTACATATGATGATCAAAGTATGGGGTTGTCAATATATGATTGTGTGCGCGTGAAGCAAAAAAAATAGAGAAATTAAGCTCACTTGTTGCCTAGACGAGCATGAAGATTGATGACCAACTATTCTTCAGAGACAGTAAGAAGTCCTCTTTTTTAAGTTTGGGTGAAGATAATTAGTCCAGTGAAGGCGGCAGCTCTTGCCACACCGTGGTAATCTGGCGAGCTTTGGGATGGCTCCCCAATAGCACTAGCCATTGGTGAGGATAAAGTTGATCAGTTTCTCATCTTCTTCAGCAGTCCATGACCCTTTCCTAACCTTGAGTTTATCACATCAAGGTTGGCTATCCATTTCTAAATTTTGTGATAGCCATACGTGAAATAAGTGACGATCAAAGTCACACTCCCATCTATACGTAGGGCAGAGCTGTAGGAAGAAGTGTAAGATTTGAGAGTCCTGCAATTGTCTTCATAAAGGAACACTAAAACTAAATAGAGTCTCATATGGTATATTTTGATACATAAAAGCATTCAAAAGTAGAAGTATATACCTACGTATATACCATATATACCTACGTATATACCATATATACCTACGTATATAGCATATATACCTATGTATATACCATATATACCTACGTAATAGCGTATATACCTACGTATATATGCTATATACCTACGTATATACCATATATACCAATGTATATACTCAGTATAAACGTACGTATATACTAAGTATATATGTAAGTATATACTATACTATATAAGTACTTATATACCAAGTATATACGTACATATATACTACAGTATATATATATGTATATACTGAGAATATACACATATATATACTCAATATATACGTACGTATATACTTGGTATATATGTATGTATATGCTCATTATATACATACATATATACTCAGTATATGTACGTATAATACTGTAGTATTATATGTAAATATATACTAAGTATATATGTACTCAGTATATATGTACATATAATACTGTAGTTTATATGTACATATACTACAGTAATATATGTAACTAGTGAAATGCTAGTATATGTACATATACATTGTAGTATATATGTACATATAACCTACAGTATTATATTTTTATCAAAACATAATATTATTTATTTATTTATTTTGATTTTATTGACTAGTTTAAATTTCGTATAGATATGGCACCACATTGTTTCCCATACGAAGCTTGTATAAGTGAAGGGATTTTTTACTAGACATGATGCACCGCGACTCGTACAACTTTGTCATAGTAGAAAGATGGTGATCGGAGGAGCTGAGGGAGAGAAAGCAATGATAATGCACAGATAGATTATACTTCATGCACTATCAGTAGATACATTGAGGAATAAAATGTAATAAAATTGTTATGTTTCTGTTTTAATTATGTAAAATATTGTATCAGAATAATTAATTAAATGATTTTATTTTTTGTTAAATAATAAATTATCATTTATTGTTTATGTTTTTATTCAATTTAATATAAAAATATTAAATTATTCAATTAAAATTTTTGAAAAAAAATTAAATTCTAAAAATAGTTTTGAAATGAAAATAACCATGGATTTTTCTTTTGCTAATTTAGCTAGAAAAATCATTATTTTAAATAGTAAATTTTCCATCTCTAAAATTTTTTAGGTAGCGACTCTTTCCCTCGTTAATTTTTAGCAATGAGCACTTTAGCTTGATAAAACTTTCGGTAGTAATCTATCGTCATTTTCTGTTTAGCAATTGAAACACCCCATTTAGCTAGGGAATTTTCCCTAGCCACCTAGGCTTTTTCTTATAGTGGAAGTTTTTTCTTCTCTCTCGGCTTTGATTCATCATCAAAAGCTATGAAGCATTAATATTTATTTAGACACATTACAAATTAACTTCACCATGACATATTTAACCCTAAAAAACTTTTAGCTATCTCATTTTCTTCCTCCTTTTCTTCGATTCCTTGTTCTTTAAAATTAACAAAAATCAAAAATAGTTCAAAAATAATTCTGATACTAAAGTCTCATGGTTAAAAAAAACATAACATTCTTTCATCATCATTTAAAACAAAATCATCCTCATAATTAGCTGGTGCATTTGTGCTAGGCTCTCTTATGTGGTTTCTCTACTAGAACTAGGAATGCTATATATCACGACAAGCCTGCTAACTGTGAGTCCATATAGGACATTTGCTATTGCATTAAAATTTATTAGTGACCAAATTATTATCCAGAATAATCTACTTCATTAGTTCTATCACATGATCAAATATTTTCTCAGACATATGATTTTCTAACTTCATGCTCATAAGTCAAGCCACAAGTGACAATTACGAATGTGTTGAAACTATCTGACTTTCAACTTTAATTTATGTTCGTTCATGTCTATAATAACTATTTTTATATATCTATGAATATGGTTGTGCATCCCCAAACTTTTGGGTAGAGTTTTAGTCTATTATAGGTATGTAAAAGCCTTGGCTAGTCGTCCATGGTGCTGGGAACAACACCTTAGCTTCTGAAGATGTGAGATGAACCAAAAAAATTAATTCCATGCAAAAGCAGGTTTGTTCTTGACACTATTATTTTGTGTAGATTTGTGTCATCACAGTTCAGATATGCATCATAGTAGTTCAGATCTGCGTCGTTGTAGTTCATATCTACACCGCCATAGTTCAGATCCGCAACTACTTGTTATCAGTTATTGGTTTGTAAATATAATATGTATTGCTCCATTTTGTAGGTGTAACAATGTTCTCTATCTGCGTGGAGTACCAGAGGAAAAAGAACTAGAAATGCTAACAATGCCTGAGAGACCTATATGCCTGTTTTTTAAGTCCTAGATTATTTTCTTCTGTTGTCTTTGATGGTATGTGTATTTGCTTTAAAGTAAAAGTGTGTGTGTCATCCATCGCTATGTGAGTATATATACATACATATAATATTAAAGTATATACATACATATATACTTGGTATAAATGTACATATATATTGAGAATATATCTTTGTATATAATGAGTATATAAGTAAGTATATACCGAGTATATATGTTTGTATATACTGAGTATATTTGTATGTATATACTTAGTATATACATACATATATACTACAGTATATACGTATTTATATACTCGGTATATAAGTATTTTTATATTGTAGTAAATACATACATATATACTCGGTATATATCTACTTTTATATTGTAGTATATACGTACATATATACCAAATATATACAAAGTGGGTGCATATATTTATTTGCAGACATGTATATATTGTCATACATACACACTGATTTACACACAGACACACTTTTGAATATATAATTCCTCGGGCTGGTCTGGTCATCATCATGCATTACTTAGTGATGCGGGTAAAAAAAGCCATGGATCTTAGATTTCCCCTAAAGCTATAGGAAGAAGATATTTCTAGTCCAGGCCAGCCAGGCAGAAATAGGTTGGTATTAAAAATCTTAGTAATTGTGTTAATATTTAATTATCACATGGTACAAAGTAAATGTATAAGTAAATAAATAAGTTTTCTTGCTCTTAGTTCTACCATGATTGATTCTAATTCTACTAGGGCTTAGGATGATGATGATGATGATGATGATGATTTTCGTGTAGTGCCATGTAATTCTGGTCCATGAGGACTATCGGTTCCTATTTTGGGAGATGCAGCATCCCACCTCGTCAAAAACTTGCTTAATCTCTTAATGAGTGGTTGGCAGGGAAATATGTATGAGTGAAATGCTAGTATATATCGGGTCCTAATTTGTACTCAGCATATATGTACGCATAATACGGTAGTTTTTATGTACATATACTACTGTAATATATGTACGAGTGAAATGCTAGTATATGTACATATATACTACAGTATTATATATTTATCAAAATATTTTTTATTTTGATTTGATAGAGTGGTTTAAATTTCTTAGAGTTATGATACCACATTGTTCCCCATACAAAGCTTGTGTTAGTGAAAATATTTTTCACTAGACATGATGTGTCGTGACTCAGATAACTTTGTTGCAGCAGAAAAATAGTGAAAGGAAGTGCAGAGGGAGAGAAAGCAATGTCAATGCAAGGATAGATTATACTTTATGCACTATTGGTAGACACATTGATCAATAAGATGTAATAAAATTATGTTATTTTTTTGTTTTAATTATTTAAAATATTATATTAGAATAAGTTATTAATTAATTTTTTTAATTATAAATTATCATTTATAGTTTCTATTTTTATTAAATTTAATATAAAAATATTAAATTATTTAATTAAATTTTTGTTGAAGCTGTATGACTATCAACTTTAATTTGTGTTTGTTCATGTATATAATAACTATTTTTATATATCTGTGAATATGTTTGTGTTCCCAAATTTTTTGGATAGAGTTTTAGCCTATTATAGGTATGTAAAAGCCTTGGTTGGTCCTCCATGGAGCTGAGAGCAACACCTTAGCTACTGAAGCTGTGAGATGAACCAAAAGAATTAATTACACACAAATGTAGGTTTGTTCGTGACACTCTTATTTTGTACAGATCTACATCATCACAGTTCACATCTGGTCATCGCAGTAGAGATCTGTGACTACTTGTTATCGGTTATTGGTTTGTAAATGTAGTATGTTATGCTCCATGTGCAGGTGTAACAATGTTCTCTATCTGTGTGGAGTACAAAAGGAAAAAGAACTAGCAATTCTAACCATGCCTAAAAGACCTATATGCGTATTTTTTAAGTCTTAGATTATTTTCTTCTGTTGTCTTTGATGGCATGTGTATTTGCATTAAAGTACAAGTGTGTGTGTCATCCAAGGCTATGTGAGTATTTATACGTGCATATAATACTGTAGTATATACATACAAATATACTTGGTATAAATATACATATATACTGAGTATATATCTATGTATATACCAAGTATATACATAAGTGGGTGCATATATTTATTTGTAGACATCTATATAGTGTCATACATACACACCCATTTACACACAGACACACTTTTTAATATATAATTGCTCGGGTTGTTCTGGTCATCATCGTGCATTACTTATTGATGTAGGTAATACAAGCCATGGATATTAGAATTTTTAAAAGCTATGGGATGAAGATATTTCTAGTCCTGGCCGGCCAAGCAGATAAAGGGTGGTTTTAAAAATCTTAGTATTTATGTTGATATGCAATTATCACATGGTACAAAGTGAACATATGAGTAAATAAGTTTTCTAGACAAATAGATAGATAAATATACACACAGATAAAAAGATACATAGACGGATAGATATACAGACAAATAGATAGTTATATAGAGAAATATATAGATAGATATATAGACAAATAGATGGATATATAAATAAATAGATAGATAGATAGACAGATTGATATATAGAACAATAGATAGATAGACATATAGATAGATAGATAGACATATAGATAGATAGATATATAGATAGATAGATAGACAGATAGATTGAAAGATTGATAGACAGATAGATAAATATAATGATAGTTATATTGACAAATAAATAAATAGATAGGCAGATAGGTATATTGAATAATAGATAAATAGAATAATAAATAGATATATACAAATAGATAGATAAATAGATAGATAGATAGATATACAGATAGATAGACAGACAGTTATATAGATAGATTGATTGATTGATATACAGATCGATAAAAACATTGATAGACAAATAGATAGACACAAAGATAGATAGGTAGGTAGGTAGATATTTAGATAGACACACATATAAATAGATAGGTAGGTGGATAAATAAAAAAATAGATAGATAAATTGATATATATATATATATATATAGACAGATAGATAGAAATTTAGATAAACAATTAGATAGATAGATGGATAGATAAATATATAAAGAGATAGATAAATATGCATTCATAGACAGACAGATAGTGAGATAATGAGGTAGGCAAATAGTAAATCAAGCAGACAGACATAAAAGAGATAGACAGATAGACAGTCAGGTTGGCCGATAGTTAAAAAGGTAGACAAATAGATATATAGTTAGACAAATAGATTGTCAGTTAGTTACTCATTTATTTATATAATCAAATAAATAGATAGATGGATGGATAGACATATAGATAGATATATAGATAAATAGACAGATGTATAGTTATACAGATAGATAGAGATATAGAAAGATTAAATTATAAATAGATTCATAAATATTTTTATAGACAATTTAATAGACAGATTCATAGATATTTTTATAGACAAATTAATAGACAGATTGATAGAGAGATTAAGAGACAAATAGATTGACAGTTTGATAGATATTTAGATAGATAAATAGATAGACAGATTGAATGAAAGAAAGAAAGATATACAAATATATAGATTGATAGAAAAATAAATATATCGACAAATAGGTAGGCATATAAATAGATGGATAGATAAATAGATCGATAGATAGTTCGATAGACTGATAGATAAATAGACAGATATATTGATTGATTAATAGACACATATTTAGATAGATTGATAGACAAATTAATATTTAAATATATAGATAGATAGATAGAAATGTACATAAATAGATAGATTGATTGATATAAAAATAGATAGATAGATAGATATATAGAAAAAAGATAAATAGATAGAAAGATAGATACACAGATAGATAGATAGTTAGATAGATAGATAGGTAGACAGATTCATACAAAAATTAATAGATAACTATATAGATAGATAGATAGATAGGCAGATAGATAGAAAGATAGATAAAAAGATAGATAGATAGTGAGATATACAAATAGATATACAGATAGATAGATAGATAGACAGATATATATATATATATAGATAAATAGACAGATAGATAAACGTATAGATAGATAATTTGGTAAATAGTTTGATAAACAGATTGATATACAGATTTATATCAAAATTCATATATAGATAAATAGATAGATAGACATACAGAGAGATAGATAGATAGATAGATAGATAGACATATAGATTGAAAGTTATATCGAAAGATAGACAGATATATAGACAAATAGATTGATAGATGATAGATAGATAAACAAATAGATAGACATATATATAGATAGATTGTTTAAAAATAGATAGAGTTACATATAGATAGATAGACAGATAGAAAAATAAATAAATAAATATAATTTTTATAGACAGATAGACAGATAGATAGATAGATAGACAAATCGATAGTTAGAGAGATAGATGGAAAGATAGAAAGATAGATAGATTAACTAAATTAAAGAAAGATAGATAGATAGGCATATAGTTAGAGAGATACATAAAAAGAGATATAGATAGAAGCATAAAAAGAAAGATAGACAAAAATACATAATAATATATTGATTGATTGATTGATAGTTAAATAAATAGATAGATAAACATAAGATCGATAGATAGATAGATATAAAATTAGATAGAATGATAGATAGACAGACAAATAAATAGATAGATAGATAGATATATATAGACAGACAGACATATAGATAGATAGACATATATAAAGATAAATAGATAGATAGATATACATATATATATATAGATAGATAGACTGATAGACTGATAGATAGAACAAATATATAGACAACTAGAAAGATAGATTGATAGACATATAATTTGACAGATACATTGAAAGATAGATAGTCAGATAGATAGACAGAAAAATAAATAGATAAATAGATAGATAGATAGATAGATGGATACATAGACATAAGATAGATAGATAGGTAGAAAAATTGACAAATAGATACATTGATAGATAGATAAAAGGATAGATAGATACATAGATAAATAGATGGAGATATTATTATATAGATACATAGATTATAAGATAGATAGATATATTGAAAGATAGTTAGATAGATAGGTAGATAGATAGACTCATAGATAGATAGATAGACTCATAGAGAGATAGATAGACAAATAGATAGATAGACAGATAGATAGATAGATCTAGATAGATAGATAGATAGAATATAGATGGATAGACATATATATATATATATATATAGATAGTCAGATAGATAGATAGATAGACAGATAGTTCAATAGATATATAGATAGATAAATAGACAAATAGATAGATAGACATATAAATAGATAGATAGATAGATCGGTAGGTAGATTGATAGACAAATATATAGATAGATTGCTTGACACATAGATAGATAGATAGATAGAAATACAGATTGAAAGATAAAAAGATAGTAATAAAAATACATAGATATAAAGATTGATAGACAGATTGATAGACAGATTGATAGATAGATAGATAGATAGGTAGATAGATAGATAGGTAGATAGATAGATAGATGGATAGATAGATAGACAGAGAGATAAATCATTTAGATAAATATATAGATAGATAGATAAATAGATAGACAAATAGATAGATACATAGATAGACAGATAGAAATATAGATATATAGATAGATAGACAGATAAATAAAGAGGTATATAGATTGATAAGTTAATTGATAGAGAGATAGATAGACAAATAGATATGTACACAAATAAATAGATAGATAGATAGATAGATAGATAGACAATTAGTTAGTAAGGCCGGCTGACAAGCAGGCAAAAAGGTACATAGACAGACATGTAGACAGATAGGCAGATAGAATTTTAGACGAACATACATATAGATAGACAAAAAAACAAAAAAATCGAAAAATACATAGATAGATAGACAAACAAACCAATAGACATGTAGATAGTCATATATATTGATAGATATATAGTTTGATAGACTGATTGAAAAAAATAATTATAGATAGAATGATAGATAGATAGATAGATATATAGATAGAGAAATAGGAACATAGATAGATTGATTGATATACATATAGATAGACAAATAGATAGACAGACAGATAGATAAATAAATATATAGATAAATATATAGACAGATTAATAGATAGAATGAAAAATATAATGATAAACAAATTGATAGTCAGTTTGATAGATAAATCATTAGATAGATTGATAATATATTTATAGATATATTTATAAACATTTTGATAAACATAGATATAAAGATAGATAGATAGTTAAATACATCAACAAATAAATTGATAGATAGTTAGATAGTAAGATAGATAGACAAATAGATGGATAGATTCATAAATATATTATTAGATAGAAAGATATATATATATGTGTGTGTGTGTGTGTGTGTGTGTGTGTGTGTATGTGTATGTATATGTATATGTATATGTATATATATATATATTGATACAAAATAGACAAAAAGGTAGACAAATAAATAGACAGATAGATATATAGATAGATAGATAGATTGATTGATTGACATATTAATAGATAGATAGATATACAAAAAAATAGATAGATAAATAGATGGATGGATCGATAGATAAACATATAGATTTACAAATAGATAGACAAATATATAGATAGATAAACAAATATATAGACAAATAGATTGACATATAGTTAAATAGATAGATAGATAGACTGATAGATAGAAATATTTATAGATAGATAGATAAAAAATAGATAGATTGATAGATTGAAAGATTGATAATTAGTTCAAAAGAATGATAGAAAGATCAATAAACTATTTGTTAGAAAGATAGATAGATTGAAAGATCGAATGATAGATAGACTGATAAATAGATAGATAGATATTTTGATACATTACTAGATAGATAGATAAATTGATAGAGAGATATATTAATTGATAGATATATTAATTGATAGATTGATAGATAGATTGATAGACCAATTAATAGACACATTGATACATAGAATAATAGATTGTTTAATAGATAGATAGATAGATAGATAGATTGATTAATAGATAGATAGATAGTTATATAGATGAAAAGATAGCTGGATAGATGGATAATAGTAAAACAAATAGATAGATAGATAGTATATACATAGATATACAAATAAATATATAGATATATAGACAAATTGATAGACAGATTGATAGAATTATAGATAGTCATATTTAAAGGCTGAAAGATAGATAGATAAATAGTAAGATTGATTGATTGATAGATAGATAGATAGTAGATTGAAGATAGATAAATAGACAAATATATAGATATAAAGATATATAGAAATCTAGACAGATAGATAGATATATAGATAGAAAAATATATAGATAGAAAGATATATAGATAGAAAGATATATAGATACATAGATAGATAGAAAGATAGATAGACAGATAGATAGATAAACAGATAGATTATAAAATAGATATATAGATAAATTATTAGATAGATAGATAGGCTAAAAGATAGATAGATAGCAAGATAGAAAATATATATATATATATATATATATATATATATAGACAAAAAGATAGATGGATAGATAGATAAATTGATTGATATATAGGTTGACAGATTGATAGACATATAAATCACATATAGATAAACACATAGAGAATGAGAGATAGATAGATAAATATACAAATATATAAACAAATTGATAGACAAATAGATAGGAATTTAAATAGATAGATAGACAGACAACTAGGTAGGCAGATAGTCAAGCAAGCAGACAGTTAGGCAGGCAGATAGGGAGTCAGGTAGATGGGAAGACAGACTGATAAACATATTGATAGACTTATAGAAAGGCAGTCATACAAACGAATAAATAGACAGTCAGTCAGTCAGATAGTTAGATAGATATTTTGTTAGATAGAATGATAGATAGATAGATTGATTGATTGATAGATTGATTGATAGATATATTGATTATATAGATAGATAGATAGATAGTAAATTAGATTGATTCATAGAAATAAAGATAAATAGATTTGTTGGTAATGGTGCTCTAGTCATATTGTCTGGACTTGGTATTTTAACTAGTGTGAGAATTAATTATTTAATTAATTTTCATGTTTAATATATATAATTCTTTGAATGATATTTTTAATTATTCTAAATATCCCAAATCGGTTTTTATTATGAGAATAATAATGAATTAAGATTTGTATCAAGTTTGTTTGATATACATGGGATGAATATGTGTATGATATACAATTCAAATTTATATCTATTTATTTAGAATAAATTTTGAATATCCCCATCTTGAAATAAATACATGGTTCAAAGTCATAATTTAAACTATAATAGTTATGTCATTAAATCTTATGACTTGAGATTGCTTTATTTTTCAACATAAAGAATATTATGCATTTGATATAATCAACATTGTCTTTAACTAGATGACTATAAATGTTATACTTGAAGATAATAAGAATTATCATGTGAGATATAAATAATTAAAATAGAATTTGTCTCTCTTATTATATGAGAGATACATTTGGGGCTCCTCTACAATTGAGACTGAGAAATGCATGACTATGCTCAAATAAATCGATGAAGATTAATG
>JAREIK010000486.1:0-63658 GCA_029783825.1 Sapria himalayana
TTTAAAAATTATATATGTCACACAAATAATTTATTTTGTAATTAATATTTCTATGAAAAAACTGATAAATAATTAAAATGAATATTTAAAATTATAATAAATACTAATAAACTGAGATTTATGATTTATTATTTAGACTATACTAATTTTAATTGTTTTAAGTATTCATGGGCTTCGGGGTTTAGAAGTTTAGTCATTTTATTATTTAGTCATTTAGAGGTTTATAGGTTTTATATAAAAAATAAAATAATAAAAAATATATTTTTGTTATTTTTTCTGATTTTTGAGGTTATAACCTTAGAAAATATAATAATTTTTAAATTTTTTTTTGAAAAGTGAATACAATATGAAATTATAATAATCATAATAATTATATATAATATAAATTCAATATAAACTATTTTATTGATATTTATTATAATAATGATCATAAAAAAGTAATAACTAATTATTAATAAGATAAATATTGTTTACGATATATTTGCAAAACCTAAAATGACTCAAAATCAAAGTGAAATATTTTACTAAATATTAATTTCAAATTTTTAAATTTTTTTATCCATTTATAAGCCTATATATTTTTTGATGAAAAATAAAATATTTAAATTATATTTGTCTCACTATAATTTATTTTTTAATTTATATTTCTATAAAATTAAACTAATAAATAATTAAAATTTATATATAAAATTATAATGAATACTAATAATAAAGAGATTTATGATTTATTATTTAGGGTATACCTATTTAATTGCTTATGTTTTTTGTGGTTTTGGGGTTCAAAAGTTTATTGATTTATATGTTTACACATTTTCGTGTTTATAGCTTTAATTTAATCAATGAAATAACAAAAATTTATTTTTATGAATTTTCGTGATTTTCAAAGGTTATAACCTTTGAAAATATAATAATTTTTAATAGTTCTAAAATATGAATACAATACTTAGTTATAATAATCTTCAAAATTATATTTGTTGTAGATTCAATATAAAAAAATGTATTAATATATATTATAATAATGATCAAAAATAAATTAATAAACTATTATTAATAAGATAGATATTATTTAAAATATATTTAGAGAACCTAAAATAATTCAAAATCAAAGTAAATTATATTACTAAATAAAATTTTAAATTTTTTAAATTTTGTTTATTTTTATAAGCTTATTTTTTTTCATAAAAAATAATTTATTTAAATTATATCTGCCTCACTCATTATTTATTTTTTAATTAATATTTCTATAAAAATAAAATAAAAAATAATAAAATGAATATTTAAAATTATAATGAATACAAATGAAAATGAGATTTATTATTTATTATTGAGGTTATATACGTTTAATGGTTTAAGTATTTAGGGAGTTTTAGGATTTAGGAGTCTAGAGATTTAAATTTTATCATTTAGTGGTATATAATTTTTATTTAAATAATAAAAAATTATTTTTGTGATTTTTTATCATTTTTGAAGGTTATAACCTTTGAAAATATAATAATTTTTAAATTTTTTTCTAATATAAATATAATACTTAGTTATAATAACTTAATAATTATAAGACATTTTAATTGAATATAAGTAATTTTATTGTTCGATATTATAAAAAAGATCAAATAATAAATTAATAAACTATTTTTAATAAGATTGATCACAATTAAAATATAATTGCAAAACCTATATATAATAATTCAAAATCAAAGTAAAATATATTACTAAATAATAATTTTTTGTTTTAAAAATTTTTACTTTTTATATAAGCTTATTTTTTTTTGATTAAAAATAAATTATTAATATTATATTTGTTCCACTCATTATTTATTTTGTGATTGATATTTCTATAAAAAATAAACTAATAAATAATTAAAATGAAAAATTAAAATTATAATGAATACAAATTAAAATGAGATTTATGATTTATTATACATGGTATACCGGTTTAATGGTTTGATTAATTAGTGGTTTATAGGTTTTATTTATATAATAAAAACTTAAAATTCTATTTTTGATTTTTTTCTGATTTTCAAAGGTTATATCCTTTGAAAATAAAATAATTTTTAAAATTTTTTGAAATGTGAATACCATGTATAATTATATTAATCTTACTAATTATATATCATATAAATTCAATATAAATATTTTTAATGATAGATATTATAATAATGTTCAAAAATTAAATTAATAAACTATTATTAATAATATAAATATTAATAAAAATATATTTACATAACACAAAATGATTCAAAATCAAATCAAAATATATTACTAAATAATAATATTTAATTTTTAATTTTTTTTTGTTTTTATATGCATCTATTTTTTTTATTAAAATAAATTATTTAAATAATATTTGTCTCACTCGAAATTTATTTTGTATTTAATTTTTCTAAAAAATTAAACTATAAATAATTAAAATGAATACTTAAAATTATAATAAATAAAAATAAAAATGAGATTTCTTATTTATTAAGTAGTATATAGTTGTTAAAAGGTTTATGTATTTAGGGGTTTCGGGATTTATGAGCTTACTGATTTAAGTAAGTAAGCATTTAATGATTTATAGGTTTTTTTTAAAAAATGAAATAACAAAAAATTTTTTTTTATTATTTTTTCTCATTTTTTAAGGTTATAACATTTGAAAATATAATAATTTTAAAATTTTTTTTAAAAGTGAATTCAATATTTAGTTATAATAATCATTATATTTATATATAATATAAATTCAATATAAACTATTTTATTGATAAATATTCTAATAATGATCAAAAATTAAATTAATAATATATTATTAATAAGATATATATCAATATATAATATAATTACAAAACCTAAAATGATTCAGAAGCAAAGCAAAATATATTACTATATATTAATTTTTTGCTTTGAAATTTTTTTTTCTTTTAAAAAGTTTATCTATATTATTTTGATGAAAAATAATTTCTGTAAATTATATTTGTGTAACTCATAATTTATTTTGTAATTAATATTTATATAAAAATAAACAAATAAATAATTAAATTTGAATATTTAAAATTTAAATGAAAAAAAATGAAATTTATTCTTTATTTTTTAGGATATACCGGTTTAATTTAAATTAGATCTGTCTCAGTAATAATTTATTTTGTAATTAATATTTTTATAAAAATAAACTAATAAATAATTACAATTATATTGAATAATTAAAATAATTTATTTTGTTCCTCTCTCGACTCTAGAATGATTGCTAAAGCTCTAACCTAAATAATAGGAGCTTTTACTTTATCTCTATTATGTCTCATCATATTTGATGTTGAATCACTAGGATATTAACGGAAATTTTACTCATGTACGCTAACAGACTAAACCAAAGTTGTGCCCCTATGTGTTGAAATAGCTAGTTGTTGAGGATGCTATTTATATTGATTATTGTAATTTCTTCTAAAATATCTCTCATGCACACACTCAAAGTAATTTTATTAAAACATTGTTCACCTCTAAAAAAATAACCACCTTGTAGCCTATTAGAACAAACTAGCCCATGGCGGTTTTAGTATGACAAGAAGTATGGGCTCTCTTTCAATCAAGAATCAAAAAATTTATTTTATTGGTATGTCTAAGCCTTTTTTTTATATCCTCATGGATATGAAATGTATCATTTCTTTATTTTTATATTAAATGAGTTATGTATACAAGCTCACAATACCCAAAAAGGTGTAAATGAATCATATTCAAATGTATAAAAGGTTTTAATCATTGCTCAAAATATTAGTCTTGCATATTGACACTTGAGGTCACAAATCAAAGTAAAAAGCCATAGTGATATTTCCAATCCCAAGAATTTTAGCTATAGAAAGTTATAAAGAGTAGTACTCGAGCTTTAACTATTTCTAGGGTCATGACTTTTGCTATTGAGGAATTTCCAAAGTTACAATCATTCCTAGTGCAATGACTTTGCAAAATAAAGATAAAATGCACAAGATATGGTCATATCCAATACTGTGACCCAGTATTATAGTGATTAAAAATGTATTCATGATCATTCTTAGTGCCATAACAATATGTTCAACAGAGAGACACAAGTTATGGCATATTCTCATCGATATGATTTTGTGTTCTAGAGAAAAAATATACAATCATGACCATTGCTAATGCTAGAATAATCTAAAGCAAGAAAGAGACTGAATCCATAACTCACCCCTTGAGTCATGACTTTGTGTTACATATACAAAAAGATAAATCTGTGACATTCCTAAAAGTATTGAATATCAATTTTAATTTAACACTTAGTCATTTGATTATAAAAGTGCAAAACATGAGATTTAGGATTTATGGTTTATGGGTTAGGGATATAGTTTATGGTTTACAGTTTAGGATTTAAAGTTTAAAGTTTATGGATTTTTTTTTGGAAAATACACACTTTATTTATGATTTAGACACACAACTTACAAGAGACTTAAAAGCTGTCTAATTTAGGCAAGCCCACCAAATCATATGCACCTTAATGATTTTATGCATAAATACTTAAAAAAACATAATGCCTAATAATTCCAATCGTACTAATACAACTAAAATCACCTGGCATTCTCGGACTTCAGAGTTGACATTGAGTCATTATGCGCACTGCGTCCTTTCCATTCGTATTTGTCTAAGCCTTTTGGAGGAACCTAAATTATGCACCATATTAAAACTATGCAAATATAAGATTGTGCATGTGTGTGACATGCAGCATCAAGCTTTTGCCTATATCATTGCTATGCAAAGGAATACATGTAAAGCTGAATACCCATAAATCCACATGTCCATATCTATGGCACTTTGTCAATTCATTCTCACCTCTGAATTCCACATTCTTATGTTCCAATGATCCTCAAAAGAGTATCTCTTGGGTTAGAATGCTTCCTCCTCGAACTCCATGAAGTGGCTGTATGTTGCACCGACAAAATATCAAAAAATATGCATGCATCGGTGTGCATGTGTGATGAGGTCCATCTCATAGTCTAAGTATTTACGCGTACAACCAAGCTAGAATACAAGTAAAATAACAAAATGCTATAAAGATGGGTCTTATGCTCCCGGGAGTGTAGCATTGCCTAATGTGTATTTACAAAATGCATTAGTGCGCCCCACTTATATATACTCATAGGTCTAGTTGCCCTCATTGCATGCTACATAGAGAACAGACAAGATTGTGTGTGTGAGTATGTGATGATCCATCTCTACAAGTACATGGTGAATGCAAAGTCCAAAATACAAATAAGACTACAAACATAATCTACAAGTTTGAATCTTTGGCTCCAATTTGGCTGGTCTGGACTCCACTGCTTATTGGCCCTGCTTGGTGATGCTTTGGATATTGTCGGCTCTCCAATTAATGATGGATTACCCCCTACTCCTATTTGGCGATGGTTGGGTGGCCCTCTATCCTGCCTGATAGTGCTAGTGGGACCCACTAGTAGCTACTCTTAGGTTTACTCCCGATCACTTTGCTCGGTCTCATCAATTGTCTGAATATTATCATCCCGGCTTGCTAGTGGGACCCTCTACAAGCTAGTGGCCCATACTTCTGGCTGCTTCCACGACTTGCTGGCCCCTCTAAATGCTACACAAAAATGGACAATAATATGTGCACGTGTGTAATGTGGTCCGTCGCTATGTGGGTGTGGTGCAGCAGTATCAGGGTTTAGGAGTTTAGTAATTTAAATATTTAGGTATTTTGTGGTTTATATGTTTTATTCCAATAGTTAAATGACAAAAAAAATTAATTTTATAATTTTTTTTCTCATTTTCAAGGTTATAACCATTAAAAATATTATAATTTTTAATTGTGTCAAATGGTAATACAATATTTAATTATAATAATCATAAAAATTAAATATCATGTAAATTCAATATAAATAATTTTTTTGATCGATATTATAATACTGATCATAAAATAGATTAATAAACTATTATTAATAAGATAGATATTAATTAAAATATATTTGCAAAACCTAAAATGATTCAAAATCAAAGTAAAATATATTACTAAATAATAATTATTTATTTTTAAATTTTTGATTCTTTTTATAACCTTATAAATTTTTTTGATGAAGATAAATTATTTAAATTATATTTGTATCATTCATAATTTTATTTTGCAATTAATATTTCCATAAAAAAAACTAATAAATAATTATAATGAATATTAAAATTATAATGAATACAAATAAAAATGAGATTTATGATTAATTATTTAGGGAATACCAGTTTAATAGTTTAAGTATTTAAAAGTTTAGGAGTTTTATTTAAATAATGAAATAACAAAAAAATTATTTTTCAAATTTTTTATCAATTTTGAAGGTTATAACCTTTATAAATATAATAATTTTTAATTTTTTTTTAAATGTGAATAGAATATTTAGCATAATAAACTTAATAATTATATATCATGTAAAATAAAATTTAAAAAATTTTATTGATAGATATTAATAAACTAAATATAAATATAAATATAATAATGATCAAAAACCAACTTAATAAACTATTATTTATTGATAGATATTTATATATTATTTATAAATACTTAAACCTTTAAAGATGGTTTAAATGTTTAAGTATATAAGGGTTTTGTGGTTTTGGGGTTTAGGAGTTTAATGATTTAAGCGTTTAGGCATTTAGTAGTTTATAGGTTTTATATAAACAATAAAATAACAAAAAATTTATTTTGGTGATTTTAACTCATTTTCAAAGATGATAACCTTTAAAAATATAATAATTTTTAAATTATTTTCAAATGTAAATATAATATTTAGTGATAATAATCTTTATAATTATAAATCATGTAAATTCAATATAAACAATTTTATTGATAAATATTCTAATAATTTACAAAAAATAAATTAATAACTATTATTAATAAGATAGATATCAGTTAAAATATAATTAGAAAACCTATAATGATTCAGAAGAAAAGCAAAATATGTTGCTATAAAATAATTTTTTGTTTTGAAAATTTTTTTTCTTTTAAAAAGTTTATCTATAATCTTTTGATGAAAAATAATTTATATAAATTATTTGTCTAGCTCAATTTATTTTGTAATTAATAATTTATATATAAATAAACAAATAAATAATTAAAATGAATATTTAAAATTATAATGAAAAACAATGAGATTTATTATTTATTATTTATTATTTATTATTTAGGAATATTGTTTTAATTTAATTAGATATGTCTCACTAATAATTTATTTTGTATTTAATATTTCTATAAAAATAAACTGATAAATAACTAAAATAAAAATTTAAAATTATATAGTACAAAATTTAAAATGAGATTTATGATTTATTATTACTATATACAAGTTTAATGGTTTAAGTATTTAGAGGTTTATTCATTTAGGATTTTAGCAATTTATGTTTTTAGGCATTTAATCGTTTATACATTTTATTTAAAAAATAAAATATCAAAAAAAATTTCTATAATTTTTTGTCATTTTAATAGGTTATGACCTTTGAAATATAATAATATTTAAAATTTTTTGTAATGTGAATACAATACTTAGTTGTAATAATATTAATAATTATATATCATATAAATTCAATAAACAATTTAATTGATATATATTATATTAATGATCAAAATTAAATTTATAAACTATTGATATTAAGATAGATATTAATTAAAAAATAATTACAAAACACAAATTGATTCAAAATTATTGTAAAATATATTTCTAGATAACAATTTTTAATTTTTAAATTTTTACTTCTTTTATAAGCATATATATTTTTTAAATTATATTTGTCGCACTCATAATTTATTTTGTAATAAATATTTTTATAAAAATATACAAATAAATAATTAAACTGTATATTTAAAATTATAATAAATAGAATTAAAAATTAGATTTATTAATTATTAAGTAGTTTATAGAGGTTTAATGGTTTATGTATTTTGGCATTACGGGGTTTAGGAGTTTACTGATTTAAATGTGTATGCATTTAGTGGTTATAGGTGTTATTTATAAAATATATCAAAAAAGTTATATTTTTTATTTTTTGATATTTTCAAAGGTTATAACCTTTGAAAATATAATAATTTTTAAATTTTTTCAAAAGTCAATACTATATTTAGTAATAATAATCATTATATTTATATATCATATAAATTCAATATAAATATTTTTATCGGTAAATATTCTAATAATGATCAAATAATAATTTAATAATATATTATTAATAAGATAGATATCAATTAAAATATAATTACGAAACCTAAAATGATTCAGAAATAAAGCAAAATATATTACTATATAATATTTTTTTGTTTTGAATATTTTTTCTTTTAAAATGTTTTTCTATATTTTTTTGATGAAAAATAATTATATAAATTTTATTTGTCTAACTCAATTTATTCTATCATTAAAAATTATATAAAAATAAATTAATAAATAATTAAGATGAATATTTTAAATTATAATGAAAAAAATAATATTGAGATTTATTATTTATTATTTAAGGTATACCGGTTTAAAATGATTATCTAATTAGTGTTTTCGAGATTTAAAAGTTATTGATTTAAGTATTTAGGAATTTAGTGGTTTATAGGATTTATTTAAACAAAGAAATAACAAAAAAATTATTTTTGTTATTTTTTCACTTTTTCAAAGGTTATAACCTTTGAAAAATATAATAATTTTAAAATTTTTTTAAAATGTGAATAAAATATTTAGTAAAAATAATCATTATAATTATATATAATAAAAGCTAATTATAAATAATTTTATTGATAGATATGATACCAATTATCAAAAAATAAATTAATAAACTATTATTAATATGATTGATATTAATTAAAATATAATTACAAAACCTAAATTGATTCAAAATCAAAGAAATTTATTACTAAATAATAATTATTTGTTTTTAAATTTTTACTTCTTTTTATAAGATTATATTTTTTTTATTAAAAGTAAATTATTAATATTATATTTGCCTAACTAATTATTTATTTTGTAATTAATATTTATATAAAAAATAAACTAATAAATATTTAAAATGAATATTTAAAATTATAATTAATATAAATTAAAATGAGATTTAAGATTTATTATTGTTGTATATGTAATTAATTTTTTGATAATCTGTTTGTATAACCAAATATTTTTTCTTTTTTAAAATTTTCATGTAAGTGATGGAAATGAAATATTAAGAGGCCGGGGATGCAGCAATAGCACAATAATGGAGATCTTGCTGACCGAACAGCTGGCAGAAATTGGAGCAGAGCCTGACCCGTCTCATGATCCGACCCGTTCCAGTTAAATAAATCGAGAAAAATTTTAATATAAAAAGTTTTGTAATTTTATTTTAGGGTGGTTCTTTTTGGACCCGTGGAACTGTTCATCATCATCTCTCTCTTCTCTCTATGCGATTTATCGTGACAATTCTGTGTGCTACATACTGTAAGACATTTCTGTTGCTTTAATCTGTATTGTATAAGCAATTTCATGGTGGATTTAGCTAGTCATACTGAGCGACTAACAAGCCACGTTATTTTCGGTATTTATTTCTCATTTTTTGATTCTATCGTGGATGTTTGCTGAATTGTGATATATATATATTGCTTGTTTTATGTTGTTTTTGTGTTTCTGTATCTCAATCTCACTACCGTACAAGCACAATTGCCCAACGATTATATATGGTATACCGGTTTAATGGATCGATTATTTAGGAGTTTTGTCGTTTAGGAGTTTAGCAATTTATGTTTTTAGGCATTTAGTGGTATATAGGTTTTATTTATAAAAAAAATACAAATTTTTTTTTGATTTTTTTTAGATTTTTTTTTAGATTTTTTTTAGATTTTCAAAGGTTATCACCTTTGAAAATAAAATAATTTTTAAAATGTTTTGAAATGTGAATACCATGTATAATTAAATTAATCTTATTAATTATATATCATATAAATTCAATATAAATAATTTTAATGATAGATATTTTAATAATGATCAAAAATTAAATTAATAAACTATTATTAATAATATAAATATTAATTAAAATATATTTACATAAAACAAAATGATTCAAAATAAAATCAAAATATATTACTGAATAATAATAATATTTATTTTTAAATTTTTCTATCTTTTTATAAGCTTATATTTTTTTATGATTAAAAATAAATTATATAAATAAAATCTATCTCACTCAAAATTTATTTGTAATTAATTTTTATAAAAATTAAAATATAAATAATTAAAATTAATATTTAAAATAATAATAAATAGAATTAATGAGCTACTGATTTAAGTAAGTAAACATTTAGTGGTCTATAGGTTTTATTTAAAAAAGAAATAACAAAAAATTTATTTTTTGTATTCTTTCTCATTTTTTAAGATTAAACCTTTGAAAATATGATAATTTTTAATTTTTTTTCAAAAGTGAATACAATATTTATTTATAATCATAATAATTATATATCATATAAATTCAATATAAACAATTTTATTCATAGATATTCTAATAATTATCAAAAAATAAATTAAAAATCTATTATGAATAAGATTGATATTACTTAAAATATAATATCAAAACATAAAATGATTCAAAAGCAAAGTAAAATATATTACTTAATAATAATTATTTGTTTTTAAATTTTTATTCTTTTTATAAGCTTATCTATTTTTTGATGTAAAATAATTTTTATAAATTATATTTTTAACTCTTAATTTATTTTATAATTAATATATATATATATATAATAAAAAACATAACAATCAAAATGAATTTTTTAAATTATAATGAAAACAAATAAAAATGAGATTTATTAATTATTATTTAGGGTATACCGGTTTAAAGGATTATCTATATAGGGGTATCGGGATTTTGTAGTTTAGTGATTTACGTGTTTAGGCATTTAGTGATTTATAGGTTTTATTTAAACAATGAAATAACAAAAAAAAATATTCTTTTTATTTTTTCACATGTTCAAAGGTTATATTTAGTTATAATAATATTTAAATTTATATATGATATAAATTCAATATAAAGATTTTTATTGAAAAATATTCTAATAATGATCAAAAAATAAATTAATAATCTATTATTAATAAGTTAGATATCAATTAAAATATAATTACAAAACCTAAAATGATTCAGAATTAAAGCAAAATATATTACTATATAATATTTTTTTGTTTTTTGATTTTTTTCTTCTTTTATTAAGTTTATCAATATTTTTTTGTTGAAAAATAATTTATATAAATTATATTTGTATAACTTATGATTTATTTTGTAATAAATATTTATATAAAAATAAACAAATAAATAATTAAAATGTATATTTAAAAGTATAATGAAAAAAATAAAAATGAGATTTATTATTTATTATTTATGATATACATGTTTAAAAAATTTATCTATTTAGGGTTTTCGAGATTTAGAAGTTATTGATTTAAGTATTTAGGCATTTAATGGTTTATAGGTTTTATTCAAATAATGAAATAATAAAAAATTTATTTTTGATATTTTTTCAAATTTTTAAAGTTTATAACATTTGAAAATATAATAATTTTAAAATTTTTTAAAAATGTGAATACAATATTTAGTAAAAATAAATATTATAACTATATAAAATATAAACTAATATAAACAATTTTATTGATAAAATTATATCAATTATAAAAAAATAAATTAATAATCATTTATTAATATGATAGATATAAATTAAAATATAATTAAAAAACCTAAAATGATTCAAAATCAAAGTAAAATTTTTTACTAAATAATAATTTTTTTTAAGTTTTTGCATCATTTTATAAGCTGGTATTTTTTTATGTTGAAAAATATATTATTTAAAATATATTTGTCACTCATAATTTATTTTGTAATTAAAATTTCTATAAATTATTTAAATTATATTTAAGGTTTACGAGTTTAAAAGTTTAGGTATTTAGGGGCTTCGGGGTTTAGGAGTTTAGAGATTTATGTATTTAGGCATTTAATAGTTTATAAGTTTTATTTAAATAATGATATAACAAAAAATTTATTTTGGTTATTTTTTATCATTTTTGAAGGTTATAACCTTTGAAAATATAATAATTTTTAAATTTTTTGTATATTCGAATACTATATTTAGTTATGATAATCTTAATAATTATATCATGTTAAATATAATGATTATTATAACTAAATATTGAATTCACTTTTGAAAAAAATTTAAAAATGATAATATTTTCAAATGTTATAACATTTGGAAAAATGAAAAAATAATAAAAATAAATTTTTTGTTATTTAATATATTCAAATAAAACCTCTAAACCAATAAATGCATACACAGTTATATCAGTAAACTCCTAAACCCTGTAATGCCCAAATACATAAACCATTAAACCGCTATATACTACTTAATAAATAATAAATCATAAATCTCATTTTAATTTTAATTAAGTGTAATTTTAAATTTTTATTTTAATTATTTATCAGTTTATTTTTATAGAAATATTAATTAAAAAATAAATTATTAGTAAGACAGATCTATTTTAAGTAATTTATTTTTTATCAAAAAAAATATATATGCTTATATAAAGAGGCAAAATTTTAAAAACAAATTTTTATTATTTTGTAATATATTTTATTTTGAATTATTTTAGTTTTTGCAATTATATTTTAATTTATATAATTCTTATTAATAATAATTTATTAATTTTATACAGATCATTATCATAATATCTATTAATAAAATTATTTATATTGAGTTTACATTATATATAATTATTAAGAATATTATAACTAAATAATATATTAACATTTAAAAAAATTAAAAATTATTATATTTTCAAAGGTTATAACCTTCAAAAATTAAAAAAAAATCAAATAATTTAATTTTTTATTTTGTTATTCTTTAAATAAAAACTATTAATCACTAAAGGCCTAAACACTAATATCACTAAACCCCAATACACCTAAATACATAAACCATTAAACTAGTATATCCTGAATAATAAATAATAAATCTCAATTTTATTTGTATTCATTATAATTTTAAATATTCATTTTAATTATTTATTAGTTTATTTTTATAGAATTATAAATTAAAAATAAATTATGTGGAAAACAAAAATAATTTAAATAATTTACTTTTAATAACAAAAAATATAAACTTATAAAACGAAGCAAAACATCAAAAAAATTATTATTTAGTATTATATTTTATTTTGATTTTGAATAAATATATGTTTTGTAAATATATTTTAAAAAATATCTATCTTATCAATAATAGTTTTTTAATTTATTTTTAAAAAATTAATATGTTTTGTAAATATATGTTTTGTAAAAAAAATATTAGTTTATTTTTTGATTATTAATTTATCAATATTTTTTGAATTAACATAATATATTTTATTTGCAAATATATTTTTTGATCATTAATAATTCAATATAATTGTTTATATTGAATTAACATGATATATAATTATTAAGATTATCATAACTAAATATAGTATTCACATATATAAAAAATTAAAAAGTTGTTATATTTTCAAAGGTTATAACATTCAAAAATGAGAAAAAATTTAAAAAATAAATTTTTTGTTATATCATTGTTTAAATAAAACTTATAAACCATTAAATGCCTAGATACATAAATCTCTAAACTCCTAAACCCAAAAGTCCCTAAATACATAAACCTTTAAACTCAGAAACCTTAAATATAATTTAAATAATTTATAGAAATATTAATTACAAAATAAATTATGAGTGACAAATATAATTTAAATAATATATTTTTCAACAAAAAAATATATAAGCTTATAAAATGATGCAAAAACTAAAAATAAATTATTATTTAGTAATAAATTTTAAATTGATTTTGAATCATTTTAGGTTTTTTAATTATATTTTAATTTATATCTATCATATTAATATTATGATAGATATAAATACACATTAAATCAGTAAACTCCTAAGGCATGTAATGGCTAAATACATAAACCATTAAATCGCTATATGCTATTTAATAATTTAAAAATATAATTTTGATTTCAATTTATTATTATTTTAAATATTCATTTTAATTATTTATAAGTTTATTTTTATAGAAATATTTATTACAAAATAAAGTATGAGTGCGACAAATATAATTTAATTAATTTATTTTTAATAAAAAAATATACGCTTATAAAAGAAGTATAAATTTAAAAATTAAAAATTATTATAAAGCAATATATTTTATTTTAATTTTTAATCAATTTGGGTTTTGTAAATATTTTTTAATTAATATCTATCTTAATATTAATAGTTTATAAATTTAATTTTTGATCATTATTATAATATCAATCAATAAAATTATTTATATTAAATTTATATGATATATAATTATTAATATTCTTATAACAAAATAATGTATTAAAATTTCAAAAAATTTTAAATATTATTATATTTTCAAATGTTATAACTAATGAAAAAAATAAAAAATTATAGAAATTTTTTTGTTATTTTATTTTTTTAAATAAAACCTATAAACCACTAAAAGCCTAAAAACATAAATCGCTAAACTCCTAACGACAAAATCTCTAAATACTTAAATCATTAAACTGGTATACATTAATAAGAAATCATAAATCTCATTTTAATTTTTTTTCAGTATAATTTTAAATTTTTATTTTATTTATTTATCAATTTCTTTTACAGAAATATTAATTACAAAATATATTATCAGTGAGACAGATCTAATTTAAATTAAACCGGGATCCCTAAATAATAAATAATAAATTTTATTCTTTTATCATTATAATTTTAATTATTCATTTTAATTATTTATTTATTTTTATTTATATATAAATATTAATTACAAAATAAATTGAGTTAGATAAATATATATTATATAAATTATTTTTCATCAAAAAATTATTTATAAAATTTTAAAAGAAAAAAAAATTGCAAAACAAAAAATTATTATATAGTAATATATTTTTCTTTACTTCTAAATCATTTTAGGTTTTGTAAATATATTTTAATTTATATCTATCTTATTTATAATAGATTATTAAGTTATTTTTTCATTATTATTAGAATATTTATCAATTAAAATGTTTATATTGAATTTATATGATATATAAATATAATGTTTATTATAACTAAATATTGTATTCACTTTTGAAAAAAATTTTAAAATTATTATATTTTCAAAAGTTATAACGTTTGAAAATCAGTAAAAATCAAAAATAGAATTTTAAATTTTTATTATATAAATAAAACCTATAAACCACAAAATAATCAAACCATTAAACCTGCATACCATATATAATAAATCATAAAATTCATTTTAATTTGTATTCATCTTAATTTTAAATATTCATTTAATTATTTATTAGTTTATTTTTTATAGAAATATCAATCACAAAATAAATAATGAGTGAGACAAATGTAATTTTAATAATTTATTTTAAATCAAAAAAAATAAGCTTATATAAAGAAGTATAAATTTAAAAATAAAAAAATATTATTTAGTAATATATTTTACTTTGATTTTGAATGATTATATATAGGTTATGCAATTATATTTTAATTGCGATCAATCTTATTAATAATAGTTTATTAATTTATTATTTGAGCATTTTTATAATATCGAACAATAAAATTACTTATATTTAATTAAAATGTTTTATAATTAGACTATGAGATGGACCTCATCACACATGCACACAGATGCATGCATATTTTTTGATATTTTGTTGGTGCGACATACAACCACTTTTTGGAGGTTGAGGAGGAAGCATTCTAACCCAAGAGATACTTTTTTGAAATTTATTGGACCAAAAGAATGTGGAATTCAGAGGTGAGAATGAATTGACAAAGTGCCGTAGATATGGACTTGTGGATTTATGGGTATTCAGTTTTACATGTATTTCATTGCATAGCAATGACATGGGCAAATGATTGATGCTATATGTCATGCACATACACAATCTTATATTTGCATAGTTTTAATATGGTGAATCATTCAGTTTCCTCCAAAAGGCTTGGACAAATCCGAATGGAAAGGACTCAATGTGCACAATGACTCAATGCCAACTTTGAAGTCTGGAAATGCTAGGTGATTTTAGTTGTATTTGTATGCTTGGAATTATTAGGCAATATCTTTTTTTATGTATTTTATGCATAGAATCATTAAGGTGCATATGAGGTGCTGGGCTGGTCTAAATTAGTCAGATTTTTAGTCTCTCGTAAGTTGTGTGCCTATATGATAAATAAAGTGTGTATTTTCCAAAAAAATCAAAAAAAACAATAAACCCTAAACTTTAAATCCTAAACCATAAACTATATCCCTGGTACATAACCCTAAATACTAAATCTCATGTTTTGCAATTTTATAATCAAATGACTAACTGTTAAATTGAAATTGAAATTCACAACTTATAGGAATGTCATAGATTTATCTTTTTGTATATTTAACACAAAGTCATGCCTCAAGGGGTGAGTTATGGATTCAGTCTCTTTCTTACTTTAGATTATTGTAGCATTAGCAATGGTCATGATTGTATATTTTGTCTCTAGAACATAAAATCATATCGATGAGAATATGCCATAACTTGGGTCTCTCTGTTGAACATATTATAATGGCTTTAAGAATGATCATGAATACTTATTTAATCACTATAATACTGGGTCATAGTATTGTATATGAACATAGCTTGTGCATTTTATCTTTATATTGCAAAGTCATTGCACTAGGAATGATTGTAACCTTGGACATTCCTCAAGAGCAAAAGTGATGACCCTAGAAATAGTAAAAGCTTGAGTACTACTCTTTATAACTTTCTATAGCTAAAATTATTGGGATTGGAAATATCACTATGGCATTTTCCTTTGATTTGTGACCTTAAGTGTCAATATGCAAGACTAATATTTTGAGCAATGATTAAAACCTTTTATACATTTGAATATGATTCATTTACACCTTTTTGGGTATTGTGAGCTTGTATACATAACTCATTTAATATAAAAAGAAAGAAATGATACTTTTCATATCAATGAGGATATAGAAAAAAGGCTTAGACATGCCAATAAAATAAATTTTTTGATTCTTGATTGAAAGAGAGCTCATTCTTCTTGCCCTGCTCAAACCACCCTGGAAATAGTTTGTACTAAGAGCCTACAAGGTGGTTATTTTTTTAGAGGTGAACTATGTTTTAAAAAAATTGCTTTGAGTGTGTGCATGAGAGATATTTTAAAAGAAATTACAATAATCAATATAAATAGCATCCTCAACAACTAGCTATTTCAACACATAGGTGTACAACATTGGTTTAGTCTGTCAGCGTACCTGAGTCAAATTACCTTTGATAGCCGCCCAGTGATTCAACATCAAATATGATGAGACATAATAGAGATAAAGTAAAAGCTTGAATTATTTTGATTAGAGTTTTAGCAATCATTATTGAGTTGAGAAAGGAACAAAATAAATTATTTTAATTATTCAGTATAATTTTAATTTTTATTTTAATTATTTATCAGTTTATTTTTATAGAAATATTAATTACAAAATAAATTATTAGTGAGACAGATCTAATTTAAATTAAACCGGTATATCCTAAATAATAAAGAATAAATCTCATTTTTTTTCATTTTAATTTTAAATATTCAAATTTAATTATTTATTTGTTTATTTTTATTAAATATTAATTACAAAATAAATTATGAGTTACACAAATATAATTTATATAAATTATTTTTCATCAAAATAATATAGATAAACTTTTTAAAAGAAAAAAAAATTTCAAAACAAAAAATTATTATATAGTAATATATTTTGCTTTGCTTCTGAATCATTTTAGGTTTTGTAAATATATTTTAACTGGTATCTATCTTATTAATAATAGATTATTATTTTATTTTTTCATCATTATTAGAATATTTATCAATAAAAATGTTTATATTGAATTTATATGATATATAAATATAATGATTATTATGACTGAATATTGTATTCACTTTTGAAAAAAATTTTAAAATTATTATATTTTCAAAGGTTATAACCTTTGAAAATGTCAAAAAATAAAAAAAAATAAATTTTTTGTTATTTCATTTTTTAAATAAAACCTATAGATCATTAAATGCTTACTTACTTAAATCAGTAAGCTCATAAATCTCGTAACCCCTAAATACATAAACCTTTAACAGCTATATACTACTTAATAAATAATTAATCTCATTTTTATTTCTATTATTATAATTTTAAAAATTAATTTTAATTATTTATAGTTTAATTTTTTATAAAAATTAATTACAAAAAAAATTTAGAGTAAGACAAATATTATTTAAATAATTTATTTTAATAAAAAAAAATATAATCTTATAAAAAGAAGGAAAATTATAAAAATTAAATATTATTATTTAGTAATATATTTTGATTTGATTTTGAATCATTTTGTGTTATGTAAATATATTTTAATTAATATTTATATTATTAATAATAGTTTATTAATTTAATTTTTGATCATTATTATAATATCTATCATTAAAATTGTTTATATTGAATTTATATGATATATAATTATTAAGATTAATATAATTCTACATAGTATTCACATTTCAAAAAATTTTAAAAATTATTTTATTTTTTAAAGGTTATAACCTTTGAAAATCAGAAAAAATCTAAAAAAAGAATTTTATTTTTATTATATAAATAAAGCCTATAAACCACTAAATACCTAAAAACATAAATTGATAAACTCCTAAACGACAAAACTTCTAAATAACCAAACAATTAAACCTGTATACCTCATATAATAAATTATAAATCTCATTTTAATTTGTATTCATTATAATTTTAAATATTCATTTTAATTATTTATTAGTTTATTTTTTATAGAAATATTAATTACAAAATAAATAATGAGCGAGACAACTATAATTTTAATAATTTATTTTTAATCAAAAAAATATAAGCTTATAAAAAGAAGTAAAAATTTAAAAACAAAAAATTATTATTTAGTAATATACTTTACTTTGATTTTGAATCATTATATATAAGTTTTGCAATTATATTTTAATTGCTATCAATCTTATTAAGAATAGTTTATTAATTTATTTTTGATCAATTTTAAATATCTAACAATAAAATTACTTATATTGAATTTAAATGTCTTATAATTATTATGATTATTATAACTAAATATTATATTTACATTTGAAAAAAATTTAAAAATTATTATATTTTCTAAGGTTATAACCTTCAAAAATGATAAAAAATCAAAAAAATAATTATTTTATTATTTTATTATTTAAATAAAACTTATAAACCACTAAATGCCTAAACATTTAAATCTCTAGACTACTAAACCCCAAAAACCCTTAAATACTTAAACCATTAAACCTATATAACCTAAATAATAAATAATAAATCTCATTTTTATTTGTATTCATTATAATTTTAAATATCCATTTTAATTATTTTTTAGTTTTTTTTATAGAAATATTAATTACAAAATAAATAATGAGTGAGACATATATAATTTAAATAAATTATTTTTTATGAAAAAAATATAAGCTTATAAAAATAAACAAAATTTCAAAAATTTAAAATTTTATTTAGTAATATAATTTACTCTGATTTTGAATTATTTTGGGTTCTGCAAATATATTTTAATTAATATCTATCTTATTAATAATAGTTTATTAATTTATTTTTTGATCATCAAAATAATATATATTAATAAAATTTTTATATTGAATGTACATCAAATATAATTATTAAGATTATTATAACTAAGTATTGTATGCATATTTTAGAACTATTAAAAAATTATTATATTTTCAAAGGTTATAACCTTTGAAAATCATGAAAATTCATAAAAATAATTTTTTTGTTATTTCATTGATTAAATAAAAACTATAAACACCTAAATGTGCAAACATATAAATCAATAAACTTTTTAATCCTAAAACCACAAAAAACTTAAACCATTAAATAGGTATACACTAAATAATAAATAATATATCTCTTTTTTTATTAGTATCCATTATAATTTTATATATTCATTTTAATTATTTATCAATTTATTTTATAGAAATATTAATTACAAAATAAATTATTAGTGAGACAGATATAATTTAATAATTTATTTTCATCATAAAAATATATATGCATATAAAATGAGTAAAATTTTTAAGATAACAAATTATTATTTAGTAATATATCTTATTTTGATCTTGAATCATTTTAGATTCTAAAATCATATTTTAATTTATATCATTCTTATTAATACTAGTTTATTAATTTATTTATTGATCATTATTATAATATCTATTAATATAATTATTTATATTTAGTTTACATTATATATAATTATTAAGATTATTATAACTAAATATTATAAGCACATTTAAAAAAATTTAAAATTATTATACTTTCAAAGGTTACAACCTTTAAAAATTAAAAAAATTCAAAAAATTAAATTTTTTGTTTTTTAATTTTTTAGATAATAACTATAAATCACTAAAGGTCTAAACACTTAAATCACTAAACTCCTAAACCCAAAAACACCTAAATACTTAAACCATTAAACCTGTATATCCTGAATAATAAATAATAAATCTCAATTTTATTTGTATTCATTATAATTTTAAAAAATTATTTTAATTATTTATTAGTTTATTATTATAGTATTATAAATTACAAAATAAATTATGAGTAAGACAAATTAATTTAAATAATTTATTTATAATAACAAAAATATAAAGTTATAAAAAAAGCAAAACATTAAAAAAATTATTATTAAGTAATATATTTTACTTGGATTTTGAATAAATTTAGATTTTGCAAATATATTTTAAATAATATCTATCTTATTAATAATAGTTTATTAATTTTTTTTGATCAATACTATAATATCTAGCAATGTAATTATTTATATTGAATTTAAATGACTTATAATTATTAAGATTATTATAACTAAATATTATATTTACATTTGAAAAAAATTAAAAATTAATATATTTTCAAAGGTTATAACCTTCAAAAATTAAAAAAATAATAAAATTAAATTTTTTGTTATATCATTGTTTAAATAAAACTTATAAACCACTAAATTCCTAAACACTTAAACCTTTAAACTAGTAAACCTTAAATATAATTTAAATAATTTATTAAAATATTAATTACAAAATAAATTATGAGTGATACAAATATAATTTAAATAATTTATTTTTCATCAAAAAAATTAAAGCTTATAAAAAGAATCAAAAAAAATTATTATTTAGTAATAAATTTTCCTTGGATTTTGAATATTTTTAGGTTTTGCAATTATATTTTAATTTATATGTATCATATTAATAATAACATATTAATTTATTTTTTGATAATTGATATCATATCTATCAATAAAATTGTTTATATTTAGTTTATATTATATATAATTATAATGATTATTATTACTAAATATTGTATTCACATTTTTAAAAATTTTAAAATAATTATATTTTCAAAGGTTATAACCTTTGAAAATGAGAAAAAATATCAAAAATAATTTTTTTGTTATTTAATTGTTTAAATAAAATATATAAACAATAAAATGCCTAAAAACATAAATCGCTAAACCCATAAATGAAAAAACCTTTAATACTTAAAATAATAAATGTGTATACATTAATTATAATTCATAAATCTCATTTTAATTTTATTCAGTATAATTTTAAATTTTTATTTTAATTATTTATCAGTTTATTTTTATAGAAATATTAATTACAAAATAAATTATTAGTGAGACAGATCTAATTTAAATTAGACTGGTGTACCCAAAATAATAAAGAAGAAATCTCAATATTAATTTTTTAATTATAATTTTAAATCTTCATTTTAATTATTTATTTGTTTATTTTTATATAAATATTAATTAAGAAATAAATTATGAGTTAGACAAATATAATTTATATAAATTAATTTTCATCAAAAGAATATGGATAAACTTTTTAAAAGAAAAAAAAATTTAAAAACAATAAATTATTATATAGTAATATATTTTGATTTCTTCTGAATCATTTTAGGTTTTTTTATTATATTTTAATTGATAACTATCATATTAATAATAAATTATTAATTTATTTTTTGATCATTTTTAGAATATTTATCAATCATAATGTTTATATTGAATTTATATGATAGATAAATATAATGATTATTATAACTGAATATTGAATTCACATTTAAAAAAAATTTAAAAATTATTATATTTTCAATGGTTATAACCTTTGAAAATATCAAAAATAATAAAAATAAATATTTTGTTATTTTAATTTTAAATAAATCATATAAACCACTAAATGCATACATAGTAAAATCAGTAAACTCCTAAGGCATGTAATGCCTAAATACATAAACCATTAAGCTTCTATATACTACTTAATAATTAAGAAATCTAATTTTTATTTTAATTTATTATTATTTTTAATATTAATTTTAATTATTTATAAGTTTATTTTATATAAATATTTATTACAAAATAAATTGTCAGTGCGACAAATATAATTTAAATAATTTATTTTTAATCAAAAAATATATATATTTTATAAAAGAAGTAAAATTTTAAAAATTAAAAATTATTATCCAGTAATATTTTTTACTTTAATTTTGAATCAATTTGGGTTTTCTAAATATTTTTTAATTAATATCTATCTTATTATTAATAGTTTATTAATTTAATTTTTGATCATTATTATAATATCTATCAATAAAATTGTTTATATTGAATTTATATGATATATAATTATTAATATTATTATAACTAAATATGGTTTTCACATTAGAAAAAATTTTAAATATTATTATATTTTCAAAGGTTATAACCTATGAAAATGACAAAAAATTATAATTTTTTTTTGTTATTTTATTGTTTAAATAAAACCTATAAACCACTAAATGCCTAAAACATAAATCGCTAAACTCCTAAACGGAAAAACTTATAAATACTTAAACTATTAAATTGGTATACATTAATAATAAATCATAAATCTTATTTTAATTTTTATTAAGAGTAATTTTAAATTTTTATTTTAATTATTTATCAGTTTATTTTTATAGAAATATTAATTACAAAATAAATTATTAGTGAGACAGATCTATTTTAAATAATTTATTTTTTATCAAAAAAAATATATATGCTTATAAAAAGAAGCAAAATTTTAAAAATAAAAATTTATTAAAACGAAATTTATGATTTATTATTAATGTATACTAGTTTAATTGTTTAAGTATTTAAAGATTTTGTCATTTAGAAATTTAGCGATTTATATTTTTAGGTATTTAGTGGTTTATAGGTTTTATTTAAATAATAAAATAACAAAAAAAACATTTTGTAATTTTTTATCATTTTCATAGTTTATAACCTTTCAAAATATAATAATATTTAACATTTTTTGAAATGTGAATATAATATTTAGTTATAATAATATTAATAATTATATATCATATAAATTCAATATAAACAATTTTATTGATAGATATTATAATAATTATCTAAAATTAAATTAATAAACAATGAATAATAAGATAGATATTAATTTAAAAATATTTACAAAACCCAAATTGATTCAGAATTAAAGTAAAATATATTACTTAATAATAATTCTTAATTTTTAAATTTTTGCTTATTTTTTAAGAGTAAATACTTTTATTGATTAAAAATAAATTATTTAAATTATATTTATCGCATTCATACTTTATTTTGTAATAAATATTTTTATAAAAATAAACTAATAAATAATTAAAATGAATATTAAAAATTATAATAAATGAAATAAAAATAAGATTTATTAATTTTTAAGTAGTATATAGTGGTTTAATGGTTTATGTATTTAGGTATTACGTGGTTTTAAAGTTTACTTATTTGACTGTGTATGCATTTAGTGGTTATAGGTTTTATTTAAAAATTAAATAAACAAAAAAAATTTTTATTTGTTATTTTCAAATGTTATAACCTTTGAAAATATAATAATTTTTAAATTTTTTTCAAAAGTGAATTCAATATTTAGTTATAATAATCATTATATTTATATTTCATATAAATTCAATATAAATAATAATATTGATAAATATTCTAATAATGATCAAAAAATAAATTAATAATCTATTATTCATAAGATAGATATCAATTAAAATAGAATTACAAAACTTAAAATGATGTAGAAGTAAAGCAAAATATATTACTATATAATAAATTTTTGTTTTGAATTTTTTTTTCTTTTTATAAGTTTATTTATATTTTTTGATGAGAAATAATTTATATAAATTATTTTTGTATAACTCATAATTTATATTGTTATTAATATTTATTAAAAATAAATGAATAAATAATTAAAATGAATATATTAAATTATAATGAAAAAATAATATTGAGATTTATTATTTATTATTTGGGGTATACTAGTTTAAAAGGATATATATAAATTAAATCAATTATCAAAAAATAATTTAATATGCTATTATTAATATGATATATATAAATTAAAATATAATTGCAAAACCTAAAATTATTCAAAATGAAAGTAAAATTTATTACTAAATAATAATTTTTGATTTTATGTTTTTGCTTCTTTTTATAAGCTTAAATATATTTTTTTTATGAAAAATAAATTATTTAAATTAAATTTGTAACACTCATAATTTATTTTGTAATTAATATTTTAATAAATTATTTAAATTATAATTAAGGTTCACGAGTTTAAAGGTTTAAGTGTTTAGGGGCTTTTGTGTTAAGGAGTTTAGAGATTTAAGTATTTAGGGATTTAGTGGTTTATAAATTTATTTTTTTATTTTTTCTAAATTTTCAAGATTATATCCTTTGAAAATATAATAATTTTTAAATTTTTTTCAAATGTAAATATAATATTTATTTATAATAATCTTCATAAATATATGTCATTTAAATTCAATATAATAATTACATTGCTAGATATTATAATAATGATCAAAAAATAAATTAATAAACTATTATTAATAAAATAGATATTATTTAAAAAGTATTTATAAAATCTAAATTTATTCAAATCAAACTAAAATATATTACTAAATTCTAATTTTTTTAATGTTTTGCTATTTTTATAAGTTTATATTTTTGTTATTAAAAATAAATTATTTAAATTATATTTGTCTTTCTCATAATTTATTTTGTAATTTATAATTCTATAATAATAAACTAATAAATAATTAAAATGAATATTTAAAATTAAAATGAATACAAATAAAATTGAGATTGATTATTTATTATTCAGAATATACTGATTTAATGGTTTAGGTATTTAGGTGTTTTGTGGTTTAGGAGTTTTGTGATTTAATTATTTAGACCTTTAGTGATTTATAGTTTTTATTTAAAGAATGAAAAAACAAAAAATTTAATTTTTTGATTTTTTTTTAATTTTTGAAGGTTATAACCTATGAAAATATAATAATTTTTAATTTTTTTAAATGTGAAAATAATATTTAGTTATAATAATCTTAATAATTATATATAATGTAAACTCAATATAAATAATTTTATTGGTAAATATTATAATAATGATCAATAAATAAATTAATAAACGAGTATTTATAAGAATGATATAAATTAAAATATAATTGTATAATCTAAAATGATTCAAAATCAAAATAATCTATATTACTAAATAATAATTATTTATTTTTAAAAATTTCTCTTTTTTTATAAGCATTTTTTTTATGAAAAATAAAATATTTAAACTATATGTCGCACTAATAATTTATTTTGTTATTAATATTTCTATAAAAATAAACTGATAAATAATTAAAGTGAATATTAAAATTATAATGAATACTAATAAAAATTAGATTTATGATTTATTATTTGGACTATACTAATTTATTGTTTTAAGTATTTATGGGCTTCGGGGTTTAGGAGTTTAGTCATTTTAGAATTTAGTCATTTAGTGGTTTATAGGTTTTATATAAAAAATAAAATAACAAAAAATTTATTTTAGTTTTTTTCTCATTTTTGAATGTTATAACCTTTGAAAATATAATAATTTATAATTTTTTTTGAAAAGCAATTATACTATGAAGTTATAATAATCATAATAATTGTATATCATATAGATTCAATATAAACTATTTTATTGATATTTATTATAATAATGATCATATAAAAGTAATAACCAATTATTAATAAGATAAATATTGTTTAAAATATATTTTCAAAACCTAAAATGATTCAAAATCAAAGTGAAATATTTTACTAAATATTAATTTTAAATTTTTAAATTTTTGTATCCATTTATAAGCCTATATATTTTTGATGAAAAAGAAAATATTTAAATTATATTGTCTCACTAATAATTTAATTTTTAATTTATATTTCTATAAAAATAAACTAATAAATAATTAAAATGTATATTTAAAATTGTAACGAATACTAATTAAAATGAGATATATGATTTATTATTTAGGGTATAACTATTTAATTGTTTAAGTTTTTTGTGGTTTTGGGGTTAATGAGTGTATTAAATTATATGTTTGCACATTTAGGTGTTTATAGGTTTTATTTAATCAAAGAAATAACAAAAAATTTATTTTTATGAATTTTTGAGATTTTCAAATGTTATAACCTTTAAAAATATAATAATTTTTTAAAAGTATAAAATATGAATGCAATACTTAGTTATAATAATCTTAAAAATTATATTTGCCATAAATTCAATATAAAAAAATTTATTAATATAAATTATTATAATGATGAAAAAATAAAATAATAAACTATTTTTAATAAGATAGATATTAATTAAAATATATTTGCAGAAGCCAAAATAATTCAAAATCAATGTATATTATATTACTAAATAAAATTTTAAATTTTTGAAATTTTGTTTATTTTTATAAGCTTATTTTTTTTCAAAAAAAATAATTTATTTAAATTATATATGTCTCACTCATTATTTAATTTGTAATTAATATTTCTAAAAAAATAAACTAAAAAATAATTAAAATGAAAATTTAAAATTATAATGAATATAAATAAAAATGAGATTTATTATTTATTATTTAGGTTATATAGGTTTAATGGTTTAAATATTTAGGGGGTTTTGGGGTTTAGGAGTCTATAGATTTAAATGTTTAGTCATTTAGTGGTTAATAAGTTTTATTTAAATAATAAAATAATCTTAATAATTATAAGACATTTAAATTGAATATAAGTAATTTTATTATTATATATTATAAAAATGATCAAAAAATAAATTAATATAATTTTATTAATAAGATTGATAGCAATTAAAATATAATTGCAAAACCTATATATAATGATTCAAAATCAAAGTAAAATATATTACTAAATAATACTTTTTTTGTTTTTAAATTTTTACTTCTTTTTATAAGCTTATATTTTTTTTTGATTAAAAATAAATTATTAAAATTATATTTGTCTAACTCATTATTTATTTTGTAATTAATATTTATATAAAATATAAACTATAAATAATTAAAATGAATATTAAAAATTATAATGAATACAAATTAAAATGAGATTTATGATTTATTATATGTGGTATACCTGTTTAATGGTTTTATTATTTAGGAGTTTTGTCATTTAGGACGTTTATCAATTTATGTTTTTAGGTATTTAGTGGTTTATAGGTTTTATTTATATAATAAAAATAAAAATTTTTTTTTAGATTTTTTCTTATTTTCAATGGTTATAACCATCAAAAATAAATTAATATATAAAATTTTTGAAATGTGAATATAATATTTAGTTATAATAATATTAATAATTATATATGATATAAATTCAATATAAATAATTTTATTGATAGATATTATAATAATGATAAAAATTAAATTAATAAACTATTAATAATAAGATAGATATTAATTAAAAAATATTTAAAAACCCTAATTGATTCAAAATTAAAGTAAAATATATTACTGGATAATAATTTTTAATTTTTAAATTTTTACTTCTTTTATAAGCGTATATATATTTTTTGATTAAAAATAAATTATTTAAATTATATGTGTCGCACTCATAATTTATTTTCTAATAAAAATTTCTATAAAAATAAACTAATAAATAATTAAAATTAATATTTAAAATAATAATAAATTGAAATATAAATTCAATTTATTAAGTAGTATATATCGGTTTAATGGTTTATGTATTTATGCATTACGGGGTTTAGGAGTTTACTGATATAACTGTGTATGCATTTAGTGGTTTATAGGTTTTATTTAAAAAATAAAATAACATAAAATTTATTTTTATTATTTTTTCATATTTCCAGAGGTTATAACCTTCAAAATATAATAATTTTTAAATTTTTTTAAAAGTGAATTCAATATTTAGTTATAATAATCATTATATTTATATATCATATAAATTCAATATAAACAATTTTATTGATAAATATTCTAATAATGATCAAAAAATAAATTAATAAACAATTATTAATAAGATAGATATCAATTAAAATATAATAACAAAATCTAAAATGATTCAGAAGGAGAGCAAAATATATTGCTATATAATAAATTTTAGTTTTAAAATTTTTTATTCTTTTTTTAAGTTTATCTATATTTTTCGATGAAAAATAATTTATATAAATTATATTTTTCTAACTCATAATTTGTTTTGTAATTAATATTTATATAAAAATAAACAAATAAATAATTAAAATGAATATTTAGAATTATTATGAAAAAAATAATATTGAGATTTATTATTTATTATTTAGGGTTACCTGTTCAAAAGAATTATTATTTATTATTTAGGGTTTTAGAGATTTAGGAGTTATTGAATTAAGTGTTTAGGCATTTAGTGGTTTATAGGTTTTATTTAAATAATGAAATATAAAAAAAATATTTTTTTTATTTTTTCACATTTTCAAAGGTTATAAACGTTGAAAATATAATAATTTTAAATTTTTTTTCTAATGTGAATTCAATATTTAGTTATAATAATCATTATATTTAAATATCATATAAATTCAATATAAACAATTTTATTGATAAATATTCTAATAATGATCAAAAAATAAATTAATAATCTATTATTAATATGATAGATATCAATTAAAATATAATTACAAACCAATAAGGATTTAGAAGCAAAGCAAATTATATTATTATATTTATAATTTTTTGTTTTTAATTTTTTTTTCTTTTAATAAGTTTATCTATATTTTTTTTATGTAAAATAATTTATATAAATTATAATTGTCTAACTCATAATTTATTTTGTAATTAATATTTATTTAAAAATAAACAAATAAATAATTAAAATGAATATTTAAAATTATAATGAAAAAAATAAAAATGAGATTTATTGTTTATTATTTAGGATATATCTGATTAAAAAATTATCTATTTAGGGTTTTCGAGATTTAGAAGTTATTCATTTAAGTATTTAGGCATTTAGTGGTTTATAGGTTTTATTTAAACAATGAAATAGCAAATAAATTATCTTTGATATTTTTCAAATTTTCAAAGATTAAAACCTTTGAAAATATAATAATTTTCAAATTTTTTTAAAAATGTGAATACAGTATTTAGTAATAATAATTATTATAACAATATATAATATAAACTAAATATAAACAATTTTATTGATAGATATTATATCAATTATCAAAAAATAAATTAATAAACTATTATTAATATGATAGATATAAATTAAAATTTAATTACAAAAACTAATATGATTCAAAATCAAAGTAAATTTATCACTAAATAATACTTTTTGTTTTTAGTTTTTGCCTCATTTAATAAGAGTATATATTTTTTGATAAAAAATAAATTATTTAAATTATATTAGCATCACTCATAATTTATTTTGTAATTAATATTTCACTAAATTATTTAAATTATATTATAGGGTTTACGAGTTTAAAGGTTTATATATTTATGGGCTTCAGGGTTTAAGAGTTTAGAGATTTATGTGTTTAGGTATTTAATGGTTTATAAGTTTTATTTAAACAATGATATAACGAAAAATTTATTTTTTGTTATTTTTTCTCATTTTTTAAGGGTATATCCTTTGAAAATATAACAATTTTTAAATTTTTTTTAAAATGTGAATACTATATTTAGTTGTGATAATATTAATAATTATATATCATATAAATTCAATATAAACAATTATATTGATAGATATTATATTAATGATCAAAAGATAAATTAATAAACTATAATAAATAAGTTAGATATTATTTAAAATATATTTGCAAAACCTAAATTTATTCAAAATCAAAGTATTATAAATTACTAAATAATAATGTTTTTGATGTATTGCTTCATTTTATATGTTTTTATTTTTTGTTCTTAAAAGTATATTATTTTAATTATATTTGTCTTACGCATAATTTATTTTGTAATAAATATTTCTATAAAAATAAACTAATAAATAATTAAATGAATATTTAAAATTATAATAAATAGAAATAAAAATTAGATTTATTAATTATTATGTACTATATAGTGGTTTAATGGTTTATGTATTTAGGTAGTACGGGGTTTAGGAGTATACTGATTTAATTGTGGATGCATTTAGTTGTTTATAGGCTTTATTTAAAAAATAAAATAACAAAAAATTTATTTTTATTATTTTTTGATATTTTCAAAGGGTATTACCTTTGAAAATATAATAATTTTTAAATTTTTTTTAAAGCGAATTTAATATTTTGTCATAATAATCATTATATCTATATATCATATAAATTCAAAATAAACAATTTTAGTGATAAATATTCTAATAATGATCAAAAGATATATTAATAATCTATTATTAATAAGATAGATATCAATTAAAATATAATTACAAAACAATAAATGATTCATAAGCAAACCAAAATATATTACTATCCAATAATCTTTTGTTTTGTAATTTTTTATTATTTTAAAAAGTATATCTATATTTTTTTGATTAAAAATAATTTACATAAAATATATTTGTCTAACTCATAATTTATTTTTTAATTAATATTTATACAAAATTAAACAAATAAATAATTAAAATTAATATTTATAATTATAATAAAAAAATGAGATTTATTCTTTATTATTTAGGGTATACCGGTCTAATTTAAATTATATCTGTTTCACTAATAATTTTTTATGTAATTAATATTTCTATATAAATAAACTAATAAATAATTAAAATTAAAATTTAAAATTATACTGAATAAAAATTAAAATGAGTTTTATGATTTATTATTAATGTATACCAATTTAATAGTTTAAGTATTTAGAGGTTATGTCATATAGGTGTTTAGCGATTCATGTTTTTAGGCATTTAGTGGTTTATAGGTTTTATTTAAACAACCAAATAACAAAAAAAAATTTAATTTTTTGTCATTTTCATTGGTTATAAACTTTCAAAATATAATAATATTTAAAATTTTTTGAAATGTGAATACAATATTTATTTATAATAATTTTAATAATTCTATATCATATAAATTCAATATAAACAATTTTATTGATAGATATTATAATAATGATCAAAAATTAAATTTATAAACTATTAATAATAAGATAGATATTAATTAAAAAATATTTACAAAACCCAAATTGATTCAAAATTAAAGTAAAAAAATATTACTGGATAATACTTTTTAATTTTTAAAATTTTACTTCTTTTATAAGCGTATATATTTCTTTTGATTAAAAATAGATTATTTAAATTATATTTATCGCACTCATAATTTATTTATAATAAATATTTCTATGAAAATAAACTAATAAATAATTAAAATGAATATTTAAAATTATAATAAATTGAAATAAAAATTATATTTCTTAATTATTAAGTAGTCTATAGTGGTTTAATGGTTTATGTATTTAGGCATTATGGGCTTTAGGAGTTTACTGATTTAACTGTGTATGCATTTAGTGGTTTATAGGTTTTATTTAATAATTTAAATCACAAAATATTTATTTTTATTATTTTTTTATATTTTCAAAGGTTATAACCTTTGAAAATATATTAATTTTTAAATTTTTTTCAAATGTGAATTCAATATTTAGTTATATAATCATTATATTTATATATCATATAAATTCAATATAAACAAGATTATTGATAAATATCTAATAATGATCAAAAAATAAATTAATAATCTATTATTAATAAGATAGATATCAATTAAAATATAATTACAAAACCTATAATGCTTCAGGAAGCAAAGCAAATTATATTACTATATAATAATAATTTGTTTTTAATTTTTTTTTCTTTTAATAAGTTTATCTATATTTTTTTTATGAAAAATAATTTATATAAATTATATTTGTCTAACTCATAATTTATTTTTTATTTAATATTTATATAAAAATAAACAAATAGATAATTAAAATGAATATAAAAAATTATAATGAAAAAAAATGAGATTTATTCTTTATTATTTAGGGTATCCGAATTTAATTAAAATTATTTATGTCTCACTAATAATTTATTTTGTAAATAATATTTCAATAAAAATAAACTGATAAAAAATTAAAATTAAAATTTAAAATTATATTGAATAAAAATTAAAAAGTTATTTATGAATTATCATTAATATATACCAGTTTAATATTTTAAGTATTTAGAGGTTTTTTCGTTTAGGACTTTAGTGATTTATGTTTTTAGGCATTTAGTGGTTTATAGGTTTTGTTTAAAAAATGAAATTACAAAATAATTATTTTTGATATAAATTAAAATATAAATGCAAAACCTAAAATTATTCAAAATCCAAGTAAAATTTATTACTAAATAATAATTTTTGTTTTTTATGTTTTTGCTTCTTTTTATAAGCTTATATATTTGTTTGATGAAAAATAAGTTATTTAAATTATATTTGTATCACTAATAATTTATTTTTTAATTAATATTTTAATAAATTATTTAAATTATATTTAAGGTTTATGAGTTTAAACGTTTAAGTATTTAGGGGCTTTTGGGTTTAGGAGTTTAGATGTTTAAGTGTTTAAGCATTTAGTGGTTTATAAGTTTTATTTAAACACTGATATAGCAAAAAATTTATTTATATTATTTTTTCTAATTTGTAGAGATTATATCCTTTGAAAATATAATAATTTTTAAATTTTTTTCAAATATAAATATAATATTTATTTATAATAATCTTCATAATTATAATTCATTTAAATTCAATATAAATAATTATATTGCTAGATATTATAATTATGATCAAAAAAATTAATAAAATAGTTATTATTTAAAAAGTATTTGCAAAATCTAAATTTATTCAAATCAAAGTAAAATATATTACTAAATAATAATTTTTTAATGTTTTGCTTTTTTTATAACTTTATAGTTTGTTATTAAAAATAAATTATTTAAATTATATTTGTCTTACTCATAATTTATTTTATAATTTATAATTCTATAATAATAAACTACTAAATAATTAAAATGAATATTTAAAATTATAATGAATACAAATAAAATTAAGATTTATTATTTATTATTCAGGATATACCGGTTTAATGGTTTAAGTATTTAGGCGTTTTTTGGTTTAGGAGTTTAGTGATTTAATTGTTTAGACCTTTAGTGATTTATAGTTATTTTTTAAGAATGAAAAAACACAAAATTTAATTTTTTGATTTTTTTTTAATTTTTGAAGGTTGTATCCTTTGAAAATATAATAATTGTTAATTTTTTTAAAATGTGAATATAATATTTGGTTATAATAATCATAATAATTTTATATATTGTAAACTCAATATAAATAATTTTATCGATAGATATTATAAAAATGATCAATAAATAAATTAATAAACTTGTATTTATGAGAATGATATAAATTAAGATATAATTGTAAAATCTAAAATAATTCAAAAAAAATAAGATATATTATTAAATAATAATTTTTTATTTTAAAAATTTTGCCTCTTTTTATGAGCATTTTTTTTTGATGAAAAATAAATTATTTTAATTATTTATGTCGCACTAATAATATATTTTTTAATTAATATTTCTATAAAAATAACCTGATAAATAATTAAAATGAATATTTAAAATTATAATGAATACTAATAAAATTGAGATTTATGATTTATTATTTAGACTATACTAATTTAATGTTTTAAGTATTTCTGGGCTTCGGGGTTTAGGAATTTAGTCATTTTAGTATTTAGTCATTTAGTGGTTTATAGGTTTTATAAAAAAGATAAAATAACAAAAAATTTATTTTTGTTTTTTTTCTCATTTTTGAAGGTTATAACCTTTGAAAATATAATAGTTTTTAACATTTTTTGACAAGTGAATATAATATGAAGTTATAATAATCATAATAATTATATATAATATAAATTCAATATAAACTATTTTATTGATATTTATTTTAATAATGATCATAAAAAAGAAATAACCAATAATTAATAAGATAAATATTGTTTAAAATATATTTGCAAAACCTAAAATGACTCAGAATCAAAGTGAAATATTTTACTAAATATTAATTTTTAATTTTTAATTTTTTAATCCATTTATAAGCCAATATATTTTTTGATGAAAATTAAATTATTTAAATTATAATTGTCTCACTAATAATTTATTTTTTAATTTATATTTCTATAAAATTAAACTAATAAATAATTAAAATGTATATTTAAAATTATAATGAATACTAAAAAAATAAGATTTATAATTTATTATTTAGGGAATAACTATTTAATTGGTTAAGTTTTTTGTAGTTTTGGGGTTAAGGAGTTTATTGATTTATAAGTTTTCACATTTTAGTGTTTATTGGTTTTATTTAATCAATGATATAATAAAAAATTTATTTTTATGAATTTTTGTGATTTTCAAAGGTTAAGACCTTTGAAAATATATTAATTTTTTAATAGTTCTAAAATATAAATACAATACTTTGTTATAATAATCTTAATAAATATATTTGTTATAGTTTCAATATAAAAAATTGTATTAATATATATTATAATAATTATCAACGAATAAATTAATAAACTATTATTAATAAGATAGATATTAATTAAAATATATCTGTAGAACCAAAAATAATTCAAAATCAAAGTAAATTATATTATTTAATAAAATTTTAAATTTTTGAAATTTTATTTATTTTAATATGTTTATATTTTTTCATTAAAAATAATTTATTTAAATTATATCCCTCTCACTCATTATTTAATTTGTAATTAATATTTCTATAAAAATAAACTAAAAAATAATTATAATGAATATTTAAAAATATAATAAATACAAATAAAAATCAGATTTATTATTTATTATTTAGGTTATATAGGTTTAATGGTTTAAGTATTTAGGGGGGTTTTGGAGTTTAGGAGTCTAGAGATTTAAATGTTTAGTCATTAAGTGGTATATAAGTTGTATTTAGATAATAAAATAATAAAAAAATTAATTTTGTAATTTTTTATCATTTTTGAAGTTTATAACCTTTGAAAATATTATAATTTTTAATTTTTTTTCAAATGTAAATATAATATTTAGTTATAATAACTTAATAGTTATAAAACATCTTAATTAAATATAAGTAATTTTATTGTTCGATATTATAAAAATGATCAAATAATAAATTAATAAACTATTATTAATAAGATTGATCACAATTAAAATATTATTGCTAAACCTATATATAATGATTCAAAATCAAAGTAAAATATATTACTAAATAATAATTTTTTGTTTTTAAAATTTTCTTCTTTATATAAGCTTAATTTTTTGATTAAAAATAAATTATTAAAATTATATTTGTCTCACTCATTATTTATTTTGTGATTGATATTTCTCTAAAAAATAAACTAAAAATAATTAAAATGAATATTTAAAATTATAATGTATACAAATTAAAATGAGATTTATGATTTATTTTATATAGTATGCCGGTTTAATGGTTTGATTATTTAGTGGTTTATAGGTTCTATTTATATAATAAAAATTTAAAATTCTATTTTTGATTTTTTCTGATTTTCAATGGTTATAACCTTTGAAAATAAAATAATTTTTAAAATTTTTTGAGATGTGAATACCTTGTATAATTATATTAATCTTACTAATTATATATCATATAAATTCAATATAAATAAATTTAATGATATATATTATAATAATGATCAAAAATTAAATTAATAAATTATTATTAATAATATAAATATTAATTAAAATATATTTACATAACACAAAATGATTCAAAATCAAATCAAAATATATTACTAAATAATAATATTTAATTTTTATAATTTTCCTTCTTTTTATAAGCTTATATTTTTTTAAAAAAAATAAATTATTTAAATAATATTTGTCTCACTCGAAATATATTTTGTAATTAATTTTTCTAAAAAATTAAACTATAAATAATTAAATTTAAAATATAAAATTATAATAAATAGAAATAAAAATGATATTTATTATTTATTAAGTAGTATATAGCTGTTAAATGTTTTATATATTTAGGGGTTTCGAGATTTATGAGCCTACTGATTTAAGTAAGTAAGCATTTAATGATCTATCAGTTTTATTTAAAAAATTAAATAACAAAAACTTTTTTTTTATTTTTCCACATTTTCAAAGTTTATAACCTTTGAAAATATAATAATTTAAAATTTTTTTTCAAAAGTGAATACAATATTTAGTTATAATAATCATTAAATTTATATATCATATAAATTCAATATAAACATTTTTACTAATAAACTTTCTAATAATGATAAAAAAATAAATTAATAATCTATTATTAATAAGATAGATATCAATTAAAATATATTTACAAAACCTAAAATGATTCAGAAGCAAAGCAAAATATCTTACTATATAATAATTTTTTTTTTGAGATTTTTTTTCTATTAAAAAGATTATCTATATTATTTTGATGAAAAATAATTTATATAAATTATTTTTGTGTAACTCATAATTTATTTTGTAATTAATTTATATATAAAAATAAACAAATAAATAATTAAATTTGAATATTTAAAATTAAAATGGAAAAAAATGAGATTAATTCTTTAATATATAGGATATACCAGTTTAATTAAAATTAGATTAGTCTCACTAACAATTTATTTTGTAATAAATATTTCTATAAAAATAAACTGATAATTAATTAAAATAAAAATTAAAATTATACTGAATAATTAAAATAATTTATTTTGTTCCTCTCTCAACTCTAGAATGATTGCTTAAGCTCTAACCAAAATAATAGGAGCTTTTACTTTATCTCTATTATGTTTCATCATATTTGATGTTGAATCACTGGGCTATCAAAGGTAATTTGACTCATGTATGCTAACAGACTAAACCAAAGTTGTACCCCTGTGTGTTGTAATAGCAAGTTGTTGAGGATGCTATTTATATTGATTATTGTAATTTCTACTAAAATATCTCTCATGCACACACTCAAAGCAATTTTTTTTAAAAATATAGTTCACCTCTAAAAAAAATAACGACCTTGTAGCCTATTAGAATAAACTAGCCCAAGTGTGGTTTGAGTAGGTAAAGAAGTATGGGCTCTCTTTCAATCAAGAATCAAAAAATTTATTTTATTGGCATGTCTAAGCCTTTTTTTTATATCCTCGTGGATATTAAAAGTTTCATTTCTTTGTTTTTATACTAAATGAGTTATGTATACAAGCTCACAAAACCCAAAAAGGTATAAATTGGCATGTCTAAGCCTTTTTTATATCCTCATGGATATGAAAAGTATCAATTCTTTCTTTTTATATTAAATGAGTTATGTATACAAGCTCACAATACTCAAAAAGGTGTAAATGAATCATATTCAAATGTATAAAAGGTTTTAATCATTGCTCAAAATATTAGTCTTGCTTATTGACACTTGAAGTCACAAATCAAAGGAAAAAGACATAGTGATATTTCCAATCCCAAAAATTTTAGCTATAGAAAGTTATAAAGAGTAGTAATCGAGCTTTAACTATATCAAGGGTCATGACTTGTGCCCTTGAGGAATATCCAAAGTTACAATCATTCCTAAAGCAATGACTTTGCAATATAAAGATAAAATGCACAAGCTATGGTCATATCAAATACTGTGACCCAGTATTATAGTGATTAAATATGTATCCATGATCATTCTTAGTGCCATAACAATATGTTCAACAGAGAAAAACAAGTTATGGCATATTCTCATCGATATGATTTTGTGTTCTAGAGGCAAAATATACAATCATGACCATTGCTAATACTAGAATAATCTAAAGCAAGAAAGAGATTGAATCCATAACTCACCCCTTGAGTCATGACTTTGTGTTACATATACAAAAAGATAAATCTGTGACATTCCTAAATGTTGTGAATTTCAATTAAAATTTAACTGTTAGCCATTTGATTATAAAAGTGAAAAACATGAGATTTAGGATTTATGGTTTTTGGATTAGGGTTATAGCTTATCGTTTAAAGTTTAGCATTTAAAGTTTAGGGTTTATGGTTTTTTATTGTTTTATTTTGGAAAATACACACTTTATTTATCATTTAGGCACACAACTTACAAGAGACCAAAAAGCTGACTAATTTAGGCCAGCCCACCAAATTTTATGCACCTTAATGATTCTATGCATAAAATACATAAAAAAACATAAAGCCTAGTAATTCCAAGCATACGAATACAACTAAAATCACCTGGCTTTGTCGGACTTTAGAGTTGGCATTAAGTCATTATGCACACTGAGTCCTTTCCATTCGGATTTGTCTAAGCCATTTGGAGGAACCTGAATGATGCACCATATTAAAACTATGCAAATATAAGATTGTGCATGTGTGTGACATGCAGCATCAAGCTTTTGCCTATGTCATTGCTATGCAATGGAATACATATAAAACTAAATACCCATAAATCCACAAGTCCATATCTACGGCACTTTGTCAATTCATTCTCACCTCTGAATTCCACATTCTTTTGCTCTAATAATTCTCAAAAGAGTATCTCTTGGGTTAGAATGCTTCCTCCTTGAGCTCCAAGAAGAGGGTGTATGTTGCACCGATAAAATATCAAAAAATATGCATGCATCGATGTGCATGTGTGATGATGTCAATCTCATAGTCTAATTATCTACGCGTACAACCAAGCTAGAATACAAGTAAAATTACAAAATTTTATTAAGATGGGTCTTCTGCTCTTGGGAGTGTAGCATCGCCTAATGTGTATTTACAAAATGCATTAGTGGGCCCTACTTAGAGATACTCATGGGTCTAGTTGCCCTCATTCCATGCTAGATAAAGAACAGGCAAGATTCAGTGTGTGATTATGTGATGATCTGTCTCTCCAAGTACATGGAGCATACAAAGTCCAAAATACAAATAAGACTACAAATATAAACTACAAGTTTGAATCTTTCGCTCCCGCTTGGCTGGTATGGAATCCATTGCTTAATAGCCCTGCTTGGTGATGCTTTGGATATTGCCGGCTCCCCAATTAATGATGGATTACCCGCTACTCCTGTTGGGCGACGGTTGGGTGGCCCTCTATGCTGCCTGATATGGCTAGTGGCACCCACTCCTATCTACTCTTGGGTTTACTTCCGACCACTTTGCTCGGTCTCGTCAGTTGTCTGAATATTATCATTCCGACTTGCTAGTGGGGCCCTCTACAAGCTGTTGGCCCATACTTCTGGATGCTTCCAGGACTTGATGGCCCCTCTAAATGCTACACCAAAATGGACAAGAATATGTGAAGGTGTGTACTATCGTCCGTCGCTATGTGTGTGTGGTGCAGCAGTATCAGGGTTTTAGAGTTTAGTAATTTAAGTATTTAGGTATTTTGTTGTTTATAGGTTTTATTTAAATAATTAAATAACAAAAAAATTATTTTTATGATTTTTTTCACATTTTAAAAGTTATAACCATTGAAAATATTATAATTTTTAATTTTTTGTCAAATCTCAATATAATATTTAATTATAATAATCATAAAAATTAAATATCATGTAAATTCAATATAAATAAATTTATTGATCGATATTATAATACTATTCATAAAATTGATTAATTAACTATTATTAATAAGATAGATATTAATTAAAATATATTTGCAAAGCCTAAAATGATTCAAAATCAAAGTAAAATATATTACAAAATAATAATTTTTTATTATTAAATTTTTGATTCTTTTTATAAGCTTATAAATTTTTTTAATGAAGATAAATTATTTTAATTATTTTTGTCATATTCATAATTTTATTTTGCAATTAATATTTCTATAAAAATAAACTAATAAATAATTAAAATGAATATTAAAATAATAATGAATAAAATAAAAATGAGATTTATGATTAATTATTTAGGTAATACCGGTTTAATGGTTTAAATATTTAGGAGTTTAGGAGTTTAGTGATTTAAGTGTTTAGACATTTAGTAGTTTATATGTTTTATTTAAATAATGAAATAACAAAAAAATTATTTTTCAAATTTTTTATCAATTTTGAAGATTATAAACTTTACAAATATAATAATTTTTAAATTTTTTTCAAATGTGAATACAATATTTAGTTATAATAAACTTAATAATTATATATAATGTAAATTAAAAATAAACAATTATATTGATAGATATTAATAAACTAAATATAAATATAAATATAATAATGATCAAAAACCAAATTAATAAACTATTATTTATTGATATATATTTATATATTATTTATAAATACTTAAACCTTTAAAGATTGTTTAAATGTTTAAGTATATAAGGGTTTTGTGGTTTTTGGGTTTAGGAGTTTAATGATTTAAGCGTTTAGGCATTTAGTAGTTCATAGGTTTTATATAAACAATAAAATAACAAATAATTTATTTTTGTGATTTTATCTCATTTTCAATGATGATAACCTTTAAAAATATAATAATTTTTAAATTTTTTACAAATGTAAATATAATATTTAGTTATAATAATCTTTATAATTATATATCATGTAAATTCAATATAAACAATTTTATTGATAAATATTCTAATAATGATCAAAAAATAAATTAATAATCTATTATTAATAAGATCGATATCAATTAAAATATAATTACAAAACCTGAAATGATTCAGAAGCAAAGCAAAATATATTACTATATAATAATTTTTTGTTTTGAAAATTTTATTCCTTTTAAAATTTTCTATATAATTTTTTGATGGAATATAATTTATATAAATTATTTGTCTAATTCAATTTATTTGTAATTCATATTTTTATATAAATAAACAAATAAATAATTAAAATGTATAGTTAAAATTATAATAAAAAAAATGAGATTTATTATTTATTATTTACGGATACTATTTTAATTTAAATTAGATCTGTCTTACTAATAATTTATTTTGTAATTAATATTTTTATAAAAATAAACTATAAATAATTAAAATAAAAATTTAAAATTATACACTATAAAATTTAAAATCAGATTTATGATTTATTATTACTGTATACCAGTTTAATGGTTTAAGTATTTAGAGGTTTTTTCATTTAGGATTTTAGCAATTTATGTTTTTAGGCTTTTAATGGTTTATACATTTTATTTAAATAAATAAAATATGAAAAAAAAATTTCTATAATTTTTTCTCATTTTCATAGGTTATAACCTCTGAAAATATAATAATATTTAAAATGTTTTGAAATGTAAATACAATACTTAGTTATAATAATATTAATAATTATATATCTTATAAATTCAATAAAAAATTTTATTGATATATATTATAATAATGATCAAAATTAAATTTATTAACTATTGATATTAAGATAGATATTAATTAAAAAATAATTACAAAACCCAAATTGATTCAAAATTATTGTAAAATATATTTCTGGATAACAATTTTTAATTTTTAAATTTTTACTTCTTTTATAAGCATATATATTTTTTAAATTATATTTGTCGCACTCATAATTTATTTTGTGATAAATATTTCTATAAAAATAAACTAAAAAACAATTAAAATGAATATTTAAAATTATAATAAATAGAATTAAAAATTAGATTTATTAATTATTAAGTAGTTTATAGAGGTTTAATGGTTTATGTATTTTGGCATTACGGGGTTTAAGAGTTTACTGATTTAAATGTGTATGCATTTAGTGGTTATAGGTGTTATTTAAAAAAAATAACAAAAAATTTAATTTTTTTATTTTTTGATATTTTCAAAGTTTATAACCTTTGAAAATATAATAATTTTTAAATTTTTTTCAAAAGTGAATACTATATTTAGTTATAATAATCATTATATTTATATATCATATAAATTCAATATAAATATTTTTAATGGTAAATATTCTAATAATGATCAAAGAATAATTTAATAATCTATTATTAATAAGATAGATATCAATTTAAATATAATTATAAAACCTAAAATGATTCAGAAATAAAGCAAAATATATTACTATATAATATTTTTTTGTTTTTAATTTTTTTTGTTTTAAAAAGTTTTTTATATTTTTTTTATGAAAAATAATTATATAAATTAGATTTGTTTAACTCAATTTATTCTATCATTAATAATTATATAAAAATAAATGAATAAATAATTAAGATGAATATTTTAAATTATAATGAAAAAAATAATGTTTAGATTTATTATTTATTATTTAGGGTATATCAATTTAAAATGATTATCTATTTAGGGTTTTCGAGATTTAGGATTTATTGATTTAAGTATTTAGGCATTTAGTGGTTTATAGGATTTATTTAAACAATGAAATAACAAAAAAATTATTTTTGTTATTTTTTTACATTTTTAAAGGTTATAACATTTTTTGTTAGTATTCATTATAATTTTAAATATTCATTTTAATTATTTATCAGTTTATTATTATAAAATATTAATTACAAAATAAATTATTAGTGCGACATATATAATTTAAATAATTTATTTTTCATCAAAAAAAATGCTCATAAAAAGAGGCACAATTTTAAAAATAAAAAATTATTATTTAATAATATATCTTATTTTGATTTTGAATAATTTTAAATTTTATAATTATATTTTAATTTATATCATTCTTATAAATACAAGTTTATTAATTTATTTATTGATCATTATTATAATATCTATCAATAAAATTATTTATATTGAATTTACATTATATATAATTATTAAGATTATTATAACTAAATATTATATTCACATTTAAAGTAGACCGGTATACCCTAAATAATAAATAATAAATCTCATTATTTTTAATTATAATTTTAAATATTCATTTTAAGTATTTATTTGTTTATTTATATATATATTAATTACAAAATAATTTTTGAGTTGCACAAATATAATTTATGTAAATTATTTTTCATCGAAAAATTATAGATAAACCTTTTAAAAGAAAAACAAAATTCAAAACAAAAAATTATAATATAGTAATATATTTTGCATTGCTTCTGAATCATTTTAGGTTTTGTAATTATATTTTAATTGATATCTATCCTATTAATAATAGATTATTAAGTTATTTTTTCATCATTATTAGAATATTTATCAATAAAAATATTTATATTGAATTTATATGATATATAAATATAATGATTATTATAACTAAATATTGTATTCACTTTTGAAAAAAATTTTAAAATTATTATATATTCAAAGGTTAAAACTTTTGAAAATGTGAAAAAATAAAAAAAAATATATTTTCTTTGTTATTCTATTGTTTAAATAAAATATATACACCACTAAATGCCTAAACCTTTAAATCACTAAACTACAACATCCTGATACCTCTATATAGATAATCCTTTAAATCGCTATACCCTAAATAATAATTAATAAATTTCATTTTTATTTGTTTTCATTATAATTTAAAAAATTCATTTTGATTGTTTAGTATTTTATTTTTATATATGTATTAATTATAAAATAAATTATTAATTAAAAATATAATTTATAAAAATTATTTTTAATCAAAAAATCGATAAACTTATAAAAAGAATAAAAATTTAAAAATAAGTAATTATTATTTAGTAATATATTTTGCTTTGATTTTGAATCATTTTAGGTTTTGTTATTATATTTTAATTAATATCAATCTTATTCATAATAGATTTTTAATTTATTTTTTTGATAATTATTAGAATATCTATCAATAAAATTGTTTATATTGAATTTATATGATATATAATTATTATGATTATTATAAATAAATATTGTATTCAATTTTGAAAAAAAATTTAAAAATTATTATATTTTCAAAGGTTATAATCTTAAAAAATGAGAAAAAATAATAAAAATAAATTGTTAGTTATTTTATTTTTTAAATAAAACCTATAGAAAATTAAATTCTTACTTACTTAAATTAGTAAGCTCATAAACCCCGAAACCCCAAAATACATAAATATTTTAACATCTATATACTACTTAATAAATAATAAATCTCATTTTTATTAGTATTCAAAATAATTTTAAATATTTATTTTAATTTTTTATCATTTTATTTTTATAGAAATATTAATTACAAAATAAATTATTAGTGAGACATATATAATATAAATAATTTATTTTTCTTCAAAAAAATATAAGATCATAAAAAGAGGCAAAATTTTTAAAACAAAATATTATTATTTAGTAATTTAATTTATTTTAATTTTGAAAATTTTAGATTTTGCAATTATATTTTAATTTATATCATTCTAATTAATAATAGTTTATTAATTTATTTAATGATCATTATTATAATATCTATTAATAAAATTATTTATATTGATTTTACATTATATATAATTATCAAGATTATTATAACTAAATATTATATTCACATTTTAAAAAAATTTAAAAATTATTATATTTTCAAAGGTTATAACATTCAAAGATTAGATAAAATCACTTAAGGCATAAACACTTAAATTACTAAACTCCAAAATACGTAAATAATTAAACCATTAAACTTGTATATCCTAAATAATAAATAATAAATCTCAATTTTATTAGTATTCATTATAATTTTAAATATTTATTTTATTTAATTATTAGTTTATTTTTATAGAATAATAAATTACAAAATAATTTATGAAGAAGACAAATATAATTTAAAAAATTTATTTTTAATAACAAAAATATAAACTTATAAAAAAAACAAAATATTAAAAATTTTTTATTTAGTTATATATACTTTGATTTTTAATAAATTTAAATTTTGTAATTATATTTTAAAAAATATCTATCTTATTAATAATATTTTATTAATTTAATTATTGATCATTATTATAATATCTAGCAATATGATTATTTATATTGAATTTAAATGACTTATATTTATTAAGATTATTATAAATAAATATTATATTTACATTTGAAAAAAATTTAGAAATTTTTATATTTTTAAAGGTTATAACCTTCAAAAATAAAAAAAATAAAAATAATTTTTTTTTATATCATTGTTTAAATAAAACTTATAGACTACTAAATGCCTAAACACTTAAATCTATAAACTCCTAAACACAAAAGCCCCTAAACACTTAAAACTTTAAACCAGTAAACCTTAAATATAATTTAAATAATTTATTTTTCATCAAAAAAAATATTTGCTTATAAAAAGAAGCAAAAACTAAAAAAAAAAATTATTATTTGGTAATAAATTTTTTTTGATTTTGAATAATTTTATGTTTTGCAATTATATTTTAATTTATATCTATCATTTTAATAATAGCATATTAATTTATTTTTTGATAATTGATATCATATCTATCAATAAAATTGTTTATATTTTGTTTATATTATATATAATTATAATGATTCTTATCACTAATTATTGTATTCACATTTTTTTAAAAATTTAAAATTATTATATTTTCTAATGTTATAACCTTTGAAAATGTGAGAATATATCAAAAAGAATATTTTTGTTATTTCATTGTTTAAATAAATATTATAAACTACTAAATGCCGAAACACTTAAATCAATAACTCCTAAATTTCGAAAACCATAAATAGATAATCCTTTAAAACTTGTATACCCTAAATAATAAATAATAAATAATAAATCTCAATATTTTTAATTCCATTATTATTTAAAATATTCATTTTAATTATTTATTCGTTTATTTTTATTAAATATTAATTACAATATAAATTATGAGTTAGACAAAAATAATTTATATAAATTATTTTTCATTAAAAAATATAAATAAACTTATAAAAAGAAGAAAAAATTTCAAAATAAAAATTTATTATATAGTAATATATTTTGCTTTCCTTTTGAATCATTTTAGGTTTTGTAATTATATTTTAATTGATATATATCTTATTAATAATAGATTATTAATTTAATTTTGATCATTATTAGAATATATATCAATAAAATTATTTATATTGAATTTATATGAAATATAAATATAATGATTATTATAACTAAATATTGAATTCACTTTTGAAAAAAATTTAAAAATTATTATATTTTCAAAGGTTATAACATATGAAAATATCAAAAAATAATAAAAATAAATTTTTTGTTTATTTATTTTTTAAATAAAACCTATAACCACTAAATGCATACACAGTTAAATTAGTAAACTTTTAAACCTCGTAATGCCTAAATAAATAAACCATTAAACTACTATATACTACTTAATAATTAATAAATCTAATTTTTATTTTTATTTATTATAATTTTAAATATTTATTTTAATTATTATTAGTTTATTTCTATAGAAATATTTATTACAAAATAAATTATAAGTGTGCGAAATATAATTTAAATAATTTATTTTTAATCAATAAAAGTATTTATGCTTATAAAATAAGTAAAAATTTAAAAATTAAAAATTATTATTAAGTCATATATTTTACTTTAATTTTGAATCAATTATAAGATTTGTAAATATTTTTTAATTAATATCTATATTATTATTAATAGTTTATTAATTTAATTTTTGATCATTATTATAATATCTAGCAGTAAAATTATTTATATTGAATTTATATGATATATAATTAATAATATTATTATTACTAAATATTATATTCACATTTCAAAAAATGTTAAATATTATTATATTTTCAAAGGTTATGACCTATGAAAATGAGAAAAAATTACAAAATTTTTTTTATTTTATTCTTTAAATAAAACCTATAAACCACTAAATGCCTAAAAACATAAATCACTATACTTCTAAATGACAAAACCTCTAAATACTTAAACAATTAAACTAGTATACATTAATAATAAATCAGAAATTTCATTTTAATTTATTTTTCAGTTTAATTTTAAATTTGTATTTTAATTATTTATCAGTTTATTTTTATAGAAATATTAATTACAAAATAAATTATTAGTTAGATAGATCTAATTTAAATTAAACCAGTATTCCCTAAATAATAAATAATAAAATTCATTTTTTTTCATTATAATTTTAAATATTCATTTTAATTATTTATTGGGATATTTTTATATAAATATTAATTACTAAATAAATTATAAGTTAAACAAATATAATTTATATAAATTATTTTTCATCAAAAAAAATATAGATAAATTTTTAAAAATAAATTTCAAAACAAAAAATTATTATATAGTAATATATTTTTGCTTTGCTTCTGAATCATTTTAGGGTTTTTAATTATATTTTAATTGATATCTATCTTATTAATTATATTTTATTAATTTATTTTTTAATCATTATTAGAATATTTTTCAATAAAAATGTTTATATTGAATTTATATGATAATAAATATAAATATTATTATAAATAAATATAGTATTCCTATTTGGAAAAAATTTTAAAATTATTATATTTTCAAAGATTATAACATTTGAAAATGGCAAAAAATAAAAAAAAATATTTTTTTTGTTAATTCATTGTTTAAATAAAACCTATACACCACTAAATGTCTAAGCACTTAAATCACTAAACTACAAAATTCCGATACCCCTATATAGATAATCCTTTAAACCGGTATACCCTAAATAATAATTAATAAATCTCATTTTTATTATGTTTTCATTATAATTTAAAAAATTAATTTTGATTGTTTAGTTTATATTATATATATATATTAATTATAAAATAAATTATGAGTTAAAAATATAATTTATTAAAAATATTTTTCATCAAAAAATAGATAAGCTTATAAAAATCATAAAAATTTAAAAATAAATAATTATTATTTAGTGATATATTTTGCTTTGCTTTTGAATCATTTTAGGTTTTGATATTATATTTTATTATTTAGTAATATTTTTTGATTTGATTTTGAATCATATTGTGTTATGTAAATATATTTTAATTAATATTTATATTATTAATAATAATTTATTAATTTAATTATTCATCATTATTATACTATCTATCATTAAAATTGTTTATATTGAATTTATATGATATATAATTAATAAGATTAATATAATTATACATGGTATTCACATTTCAAAAAATTTTAAAAATTATTTTTTTTAAAGGTTATAACCTTTGAAAATCAGATAAAATCAAAAAAAATTATTTTTATTATATAAATAAAAACTATAAACCACTAAATGCCTAAAAACATAAATTGATAAACTCCTAAACGATGAAACCCCTAAATTAACAATCCATTAAACTGGTATACCATATATAATAAATCATAAATCTCATTTTAATTTGTATTCAGTAAATTTAAATATTGATTTTAATTATTTATTAGTTTATTTTTTATAGAAATATTAATTGCAAAATAAATAAAGAGTGAGGCAAATATAATTTTAATAATTTATTTTTAATCAAAAAATAAATACAAGCTTATAAAAAGAAGTAAAAATTTAAAAACAAAAAATTATCATTTAGTAATATATTTTACTTTGACTTTGAATCATTATAGGTTTTGCATTTATATTTTTATTGCTATCAATCTATTTAATAATAGTTTATTAATTTATTTTTTGATCATTATTATAATATCTATCAATAATATTACTTATATTGAATTTAAATGTCTTATAAATATTATGATTATTATAACTAAATATAATATTTACATTTGAAAAAAATTTAAAAATTATTGTATTTTCAAAGGATATAACCTTCAAAAATGATAAAAAATAAAAAAATATTTTTTTTTATTTTATTATTTAAATAAAACTTATAAACCACTAAATGCCTAAACATTTAAATCTCTAGACTCCTAAACACCAAAACCCCCTAAATACTTAAACCATTAAACCTATATAACCTAAATAATAAATTTAATATTTATTTGTATTCATTATAATTTTAAATATTCATTTTAATTATATTTTAGTTTATTTTTATAGAAATATTAATTACAAAATAAATAATGAGTAAGATATATAATTTAAATAGATTATTTTTTATGAAAAAAATATAAGCTTATAAAAATAAACAAAATTTCAAAAATTTAAATTTTATTTAGTAATATAATTTACTTTGATTTTGAATTATTTTGGGTTCTACAAATATATTTTAATTAATATCTATCTTATTAATAATAGTTTATTAATTTATTTTTGGATCATTATAATAATATATATTAATAAAGTTTTTTATATTAAATTTACATCTAATATAATTATAAAGATTATTATAAATAAGTATTGCATTCATATTTTAGAAAAATTTAAAATTATTGCATTTTCAAAGGTAATAACCTTTGAAAATCACGAAAATTCATAAAAATAATTTTTTGTTATTTCATTGATTAATAAAACCTATAAGCACCTAAATGTCCAAACATATAAAGTAATAAACTCCTTAACCCCAAAACCACAAAAAACTTAAACCATTAAATAGGTATACCCTAAATAATAAATCATAAATCTCTTTTTATTAGTATTCATTATAATTCTAAATATTGATTTTAATTATTTATCAATTTATTTTTATAGATATATTAATTACAAAATAAATTATTAGTGAGACAGATATAATTTAAATAATTTATTTTTCATCAAAAAAATATATATGCTTATAAAATGAGGCAAAATTTTTAAAATAAGAAATTATTATTTAGTAATATATCTTATTTTGATTTTGAATCATTTTAGATTCTACAATTATATTTTAATTTATATCATTTTTATTAATAATAGTTTTTAATTTATTTATTGATCATGATTATAATATCTATTAATAAAATTATTTATATTTAGTTTATATTATATATAATTATTAAGATTATTATAACTAAATATTATATTCACATTTAAAAAATTTAAAATTATTATATTTTCAAAGGTTACAACTTCAACAAAATTAAAAAATTCAAAAAATTAAATTTTTGTTTTTTAATTCTTTAGATAATAACTATAAATCACTAAAGGTATAAACACTTAAATCACTAAACTCTTAATCCCAAAAACACCTAAATACTTAAACCATTAAACCGGTATATCCTGAATAATAAATAATAAATCTCATTTTTCTTTGTATTCATTATAATTTTAAATAATTATTTTAATTATTTATTAGTTTATTATTATAGAATTATAAATTACAAAATAAATTATGAGAAAGACAAATTAATTTAAATAATTTAATTATAATAACAAAATTATAAAGTTATAAAAAAAGCAAAACATTAAAAAAATTATTATTAAGTAATATATTTTACTTTATATTTTAATAAATTTATATTTAGCAAATATAGTTTAAATAATATCTATCTTATTAATAATTGTTAATTAAATTTTATATGATCATTATTATAATATCTAGAAATCTAATTATTTATATTGAATTTAAATGACTTATAATTATTACGATTATTATAACTAAATATTATATTTACATTTAAAAAAAATTAAAAATTATTATATTTTAAAAGGTTATAACCATCAAAAATTAAAAAAATACTAAAAATAATTTTTTGTTATATCATTGTTTAAATAAATCTTATAGACCACTAATGCCTAAACACTTAAACGTCTAAACTCCTAAACACAAAAGCCCCTAAATACTTAACTTTTTAAACTCGTAAACCTTAAATATAATTTAAATAATTTATTAAAATACTAATTACCAAATAAATTATGAGTGATACAAATATAATTTAAATAATTAATCTTTCATCAAAAAAAAAATATAAGCATATAAAAAGAAGCAAAAACTAAAAAAAAATTATTATTTAGTAAAAATTTTACTTGGATTTTGAATATTTTTAGGTTTTGCAATTATATTTTAATTTATATCTATCATATTAATAATAGCATTTTAATTTACTTTTTTAAAATTGATATAATATCTATCAATAAAATTGTTTATATTTAGTTTATATTATATATAATTATAATGATTCTTATTACCAAATATTGTATTCACATTTTTAAAAAAATTTAAAATTATTATATTTTCAAAGTTTATAAACTTTGAATATGTGAAGAAATATCAAAAAAAAAAATTTTATTATTACTTTGTTTAAATAATACCTATAAACAACTAAATGCCTAAAAACATAAATCACTAAAGTCATAAACGAAAAATCCTTTTAATACTTAAAATATTAAACTGGTATACATTAATAATAATTCATAAATCTCATTTTAAGTTTATTCAGTATAATTTTAAATTTTTATTCTAATTTTTTATCAGTTTATTTTTATAGAAATATTAATTACAAAATAAATTATTAGTGAGACAAATCTAATTTAAATTAGAATGGTATACCCAAATAATAAAGAATAAATCTCAATACTATTTTTTTCATTATAATTTTAAATATTCATTTTAATTATTTATTTGTTTATTTTTATATAAATATTAATTAAGAAATAAATTATGATTTAGACAAATATAATTTATATAAATTAATTTTCATCAAAAAAATATGGATAAACTTTTTAAAAGAAAATAAAATTTAAGAATAACAAATTATTTTATAGATTTTATATTTTGATTTCTTTTGAATCATTTTAGGTTTTTGTTTTTATATTTTATTTGATAACTATATTATTAATAATAGATTATTAATTTATTTTTTGATTAGTTTTAGAATATTTATCAATAGTATTGTTTATATTGAATTTATATGATATATAAATATAATGATTATTATAACTAAATATTGAATTCACATTTGAAAAAAATTTAAAAATTATTATATTTTCAAAGGTTATAACCTTTGAAAATATCAAAAAATAATAAATATAAATATTTTGTTATTTTAATTTTTAAATAAAACCTATAAAACACTAAATGCATACATAGTTAAATCAGTAAATTTCTAAGGCCCGTAATGCCTAAATACATAAACCATTAAACTACTATATACTACTTAATAATTAAGAAATCTAATTTTTATTTCAATTTATTATTATTTTAAATATTCATTTTAATTATTTATCAGTTTATTTTTATAGAAATATTAATTATAAAAAAATTATTAGTTAGCCATATCTATTTTAAATAATTTATTTTTTATCAAAAAAATATATATTCTTATAAAAAGAGGCAAAATTTTAAAAACAAAAATTTATTATTTTGGAATATATTTTATTTTTATTTTGAATCATTTTAGTTTTTACAATTATATTTTAATTTATATCAGTCTTATTAATTAAAATATATTAATTATTAATATATTCTTATTAATTCTTATTTTAATTTATATTAAATTATTAATATATATAATAATATTATTATTATATATCATATAATAATTTATATGATATATAAATTATTATATATCATATTAATAATTAATATGATATATAATTATTAATATTATTATAATAATATTATTATTATTATAACTAATAATAATATTAGTTATAATAATATTATTATAACTAATATTATTATTAGTTATAATAATATTAATAATTATATATCATATAAATTCAATATAAACAATTTTATTGATAGATAAAATAATAATGATCAAAAATTAAATTTATAAACTATAAATATTAAATAGATATTAATTAAAAAATATTTACAAAATCCAAATTGATTCAAAATTAAAGTAACTTATTTTACTTGATAATAATTTTTAATTTTTAATTTTTAAATTTATACTTCTATTATTAGCATATATTTTTTATAGATAAATAATATATTCTTAAAATTATATTTGTCCCACTGATAATTTATTTTGTAATAAATATTTCAAAATAAATACACTAATAAATAATTATAATGAATATTAAAAAATTTAATAAATAGCAATAAAAAATAGATTTATTAATTATTAAGTACTATTTAGCTGTTTAATGGTTTATGTATTTGGGCATTATGGGTTTTAGGAGTTTACTGATTTAACTTTATATGCATTTAGTAGGGCTGCTCACGGGACTCAGAGATTCGCGATCGAACCCGAAGTCTTGTCCCGAAAAAATCGGGACTGAAAAAAATCCGTTGACTTTGACATTTCCCGTCCCGTTATGTCACGTATTTTTTTCTTTTGGGATGGTTTCGAATCTTAAGCAATATCCATCCCGTCCAAAAATACCGATACTAGAACCAGGAAAATATATATATATATATAACATGAAGATGCCACCAATTCCGCTATAGCCCATCCAATTCCGACACACCTATTGCTCTTCCGACAAGTTCCAGGCCACCTCACGCTATTCCAACCGTGTTCAGTTAGGTCTAGCCCTTGTCCATCACACTTCTGGTTGCCTCCACCATGTCTCAGATGCCACCAGCCTTTTGGTTTGATTTTCTGACGAGAATTGAGTGATTAATTATTATTATTATTATGTGTCTGAGTCAGTTTTTTTGAGTATTGGTTGTGGTGTCGTGGTTGGGCCGAATGAGTGGGCTGAATGTGTTACAGTAAGTTTTGTAGTGCTTGCTTGTTTTAAATATTTATATGTATTTATGCTAAACATATCATATTAATTAATGGCAATGAAGATGGCACAATACAGTGGTAAACGAAAAATACAATAAATTGAAGATGATCACATCTCAGATGATCAAAGTACTGGTAAATCCAATCATCATCCTTTCACGAACCCTCCTATTGGTACGGCAGGTTGTTAAATTCGAATTGTAAATGAAAGTCAAGGTACATCTGAACCTCAAGCTCATAAAAAGTATAAGTCAGCTATATGGGGAACTTATAAGATATTAGTTGATTCAGAGGGAAATTAAACTGGTAGGGCATCTTGTATATGGTGTAAGAAAGAATATTTGGAAAAATGTGATTAAGGTACTTCCGATTTATGGAAATACCTGAGATAGACTTGTAGTAAATTTCCACACAAAAAAGAATTAATAGAAGCTCACAAAGGTAAAGACAAGTCACAATCTTTGTTGAGTTTCACTAAAGGTAATAGTTCAGAGGATAACAAATTAATTTGTTGGCAATTTGATCAACAACTAGTTAGGGAGGCTTTGGTGAAAATGATCATAAAAGATGAATTGTCTTTTTGTTTTGTTGAGAGGGATAAGTTCAAGAAGTTTTGTGAAGTTAGTGTGCCTCAATTTAAAATTGCATCTAGGCACTCTACACTCAGGAATTGTTTTTCTTTATTTGTGAAGGAAAAGAATAAATTATTTGATAGCATATCATCTCATTGTTGTAGAGTTTCATTGACTACCGACACTTGAACTAGCATTCAAAATATGTCTTATATGTGTTTGACTATTCATTTAATTGATTCTCAATGGAATATGCATAAAAGGCTTTTGAACTTTTGTATAATTAAAAGTCATTATGAAGTTAATATTAGAAATGCTATTGAGATTTGCATGAATGAGTGGGGTTTGAGAAAGTTGATGTGCATTACTGTTGACAATGCATCAAATAATGATGTTGCAGTTGAACAATTGAAAAAAATGCTTGTGAAGAAAAGTGTTGTACCTTTGAGAGGCGAGCATTTTCATATGAGATGTTGTGCTCATATCCAAAACTTAATTGTCAGAGATGACATTGCAGTAGTTGAGGGTGCTATTCAAAAAATTAGTGGTGTGGTGAAATATGTGAGGAGCAGTCCTAAAAGATTAGATATGTTTAAGTTATGTGTTGAAGAAGCAAACTTGACATATGATTCTTCATTGCAATTAGATTGTCATACAAGATGGAATTCAAATTATTTGATGCTAAAAACTGATATAAAATATCAAAAAGAATTTGATAAGTTGGAAAACAAAGACAAAAAGTTTTTGAAGGAGTTTGGTTCAAACGTTCCAACTGAGAGAGACTGAACAAACGCCAAAATTTTGGCTTGTTTCTTGAAAACTTTTTATGAGGTAACTTGTAAATTTTCTGGCTCATAATATTCTACTCTGGTGTCTATTTTATTGAGATTATTCGAATTTTTTAAAAAAGATGAGCTTTGTTAAAATAGTAGAGATATACTGGTGTCTGAAATGGGTATGAAAATGAGGCATAAATTCAACAAATATTGGGATTCTCTTCATTCATCAAATATTATGCTTTTTGTAGCATTAGTGTTGCATCCTAGATATAAGCTCAAATATCTCAAGGTTAAGTCCACTTAGCATTATGGAGAGGAATTGGCTAAAAATTTGGTGAAAAAGGTTATAAATGCTTTAAATGAGATGCTTGATTATTATAAAGATTTAAATGAAGATGAATCAAAAGAAGATGATTTCTCTTCTACTGTGTTGAACAAAAATTATGATTTCTTTGATGATAGTGATACTTATGTTGATGATTGTTTTTGTTGAATTGAAGAAAGAACAAGAAGTTGAAGCTTTGGAAGAGTTGGATAGGTACTTGGAGGACAAACTTGAAAAAAATAGAATTGATTTTGATCTTCTAAATTGGTGGAAGGTAAATGAGGTTAGGTATCCTTCTTTGGAAAATGTAGCAAGGGATGTATTTGCTATCCAAGCATCTACTATGGCCTACAAATCTACATTAAGCACTGAAGGGAGAAGTTTAGATAAATTTAGGAGTTCTTTAATACCTATTATAGCTGAAGTTCTCATATATCTACAAGATTGGTTGAGAAGCTCAAACAAACCTATTGAAATTGAAGAATTAGTTCAAGAGCTTGATGATAATGAATCGGGTTAGTATATAAATCTTGTAAATTTTAATTTCACTTTTAATTATTTTATTCATTCAATTTAATAAAAATATGGTTCAATTACAATTTTCGGTGGGGTCTCAAGATCCAGATATTCTTCCAAATATAGTTGGCCAACTAAATTTGTAATGGGTGTATTAAATTTTATAAGGTAATATTTTTTTTATTACTCTTTCAACTATGAAATTTATCTCTGCATGATTAACATGTTTTCATCTTTGGTTGACCTTCTACAGTGGAGGAAGAAAGGGAGGAGTTGTAGAAAAGATAATTAATTGGGTTTGGATTTTCGTTGTTATTCCATGACCAACCTTTGAAATGATTATTATCATGGTTGTAATTAGTTGTATTTTTTTGTTATATTAAGCTACCTAATTTTAGCAATTATTTAAGTAATAATTGCTGCTACCAATGTTTGTGGTCATATTTAGATATTCCTTAATATTTTAAGTAATTGTTTAAAAATGTAGTATTGCTATTATGGTTAACGTTCACAAGGCTGAACAAAGCCAACTTGTGAAAAAATAAAGAACCAAATTAAGCACACAACTCGGTCCATTCTATTTAACATTTCTATCCTTTTCTCCACATCAAAGCTTTTGATGAGGTAATGGAACTCGTTTGCGGTATTCAACTTATTTGACAAAACCAAATTGGCCCAATTTTAGTTTGAAAGATACATAACTAAGGAATGATAAATGGTACAACAAAAGGTTTAGACATGAACTAACTTAGCCAGTTTGAAGAAAATAAATTGAAAAAAATGTCCGAACTCCGTTCGATCCCGGAAATATTTTCTCCTACCCAAATTCCCCGATCTCTGTCCGATTACTTTCAACCCATGGGATGGGTCTGGATCTTCAAAGAAAAATCTCTGAAGTTTGGGAAGGGACTGGGGATTTGTAATCCCCATCTTATCCCGTCCCATGAGCACCCCTAGCATTGAGTGGTTTATAAGTTTTATTTAAAAAATAAAATAACAAAAAATTTATTTTTATTTTTTTTTGATATTTTCAAAGGTTATAACCTTTCAAAATATAATAATTTTTAAATTTTTTTTCAAATGTGAATACAATATTTAGTTATACTAATCATTATATTTATATATTATATAAATTCAATATAAACAATTTTTTTGATAAATATTCTAATAATAATCAAAAAATAAATTAATAATCCATTAATAATAAGATAGATATTAATTAACATATAATTACAAAATTTAAAATGTTTCAGAAGTAAAGAAAAATATATTACCATATAATAATTTTTTGTTTTTGAATTTTTTTTCTTTTAATAAGATATCTATATTTTTTTGATGAAAAATAATTTATATAAATTATATTTGTCTAACTAATAATTTATTGTGTAATTAATATTTATATATAAATAAATAAATAAATAATTAAAATGAAAATTTAAAATTATAATAAAAAAAATGAGATTTATTATTTATTATTTAGGGATAATAGTCTAATTTAAATTAGATCCACCTCACTTATAATTTATTTTGTAATTAATATTTCTATAAAAATAAACTGATAAATAATTAAAATAAAAATTTAAAATTATTCTGAAGAATAATTAAAATGAGATTAAAGATTTTTATTAATGTATACCAGTTTAATAATTTAAGTATTTAGAGGTTTTGTCGTTAGGAGTTTAGCAATTTATGTTTTTAGGCTTTTAGTGGTTTATAGGTTTTATATAAAAAATTAAAATAACAAAAAAAATTTCTATAATTTGTTATCATTTTCATAGATTATAATCTTTGAAAATATAATAATATTTACAATTTTTTGAAATGTGAATACAATATTTAGTTATACTGATATTAATAAGTATATATCATATAAATTCAATATAAACAATTTTATTGTTAGACAATATAATAATGATCAAAAATTAAATTAATAAACTTTTAATAAAAAGATAGATATTAATTAAAAAATATTTACAAAACCCAAATTGTTTCAAAAATAAAGTAAAATATATTACTGGATAATAATTTTTAATTTTTAAATTTTTATTTCTTTTAGAACCAAATATTTTTTTTATTAAAAATAAATTAATTAAATTATATTTGTCGCACTCATACTTTATTTTGCAATAAATATTTCAATAAAAATAAACTAATAAATAATTAAAATGAATATTTAAAATTATAATAAATAGAAATAAAAATTAGATTTATTAATTCTTAAGTAGTATATAACAGTTTAATGGTTTATGTATTTAGGCATTACCGGGTTTAGGAGTTTACTGATTTAACTGTGTATGCATTTAGTGGTTTATAAGTTTTATTTAAAAAATAACCTTTGAAAAAATAATAATTTTTAAATTTTTTTCAAAAGTGAATAAATATTTATTTATAATAAACATAATAATTATATATCATATAAATTCAATATAAACAATTTCATTGATCGATATTATAATAATTATCAAAATATATTTTAAAAATCTATTATCAATAAGATTGATATTACTTAAAATATAATATCAAAACCTAAAATTATTCAAAAGCAAAGCAAAATAGATTATTTAATATTAATTATTTGTTTTTAAATTTTTATTCTTTTTATAAGCTTATCTATTTTTTGATTAAAAATAATTTTTATAAATTATATTTATAACTCATTATTTATTTTATAATTAATATATATATATATAAATAATAACCAAAACAATCAAAATAAATTTTTAAATTAAAATGAAAACAAATAAAAATGAGATTTATTAATTATTATTTAGGGGATACCCATTTAAATGATTATCTATATAGGGGTTTCGGGATTTTGTAGTTTAGTGATTTAAGTATTTAGCCATTTATTGATTTATAGGTTTTATTTTTTCAATGATATAATAATAAAAATATTTTTTTTTGTTTTTTCACATGTTCAAAGGTTATAAACTTTGAAAATATAAATATTTTCAAATTTTTTTAAAAAGTGAATACAATATTTAGTTATAATAATTATTAAATTTATATATCATATCAATTAAATATAAATATTTTGATCGATAAATATTCTAATAATGATCAAAAAATAAATTAATCATATATTATTAATAAGTTTAGATTTCAATTAAAATATAATTACAAAACCTAAAATGATACAGAAACAAAGTAAAATATATTACTATATAATAATTTTTTGTTTTTTATTTTTTTATTTTTTTATTTTTTTAATAAGTTTATCTATATTTTATTATTGAAAAATAATTTATATAAATTATATTTTTCTAACTAATAATTTATTTTGTATTTAATATATTTTTTTATAAAATTATATATTTTTTTGATCAAAAATATTTTATTTAAATTATATTTGTCACTCATAATTTATTTTGCAATTATTATTTATATAAATTATTTCAATTATATTTAAGGTTTACAAGTTTAAAGGTTTAGGTATTTAGGGGCTTCGGGGTTTAGGAGTTTAGAGATTTATGTATTTAGGCATTTAATGGTTTATATGTTTTATTTAAACAATTATATAACAAAAAAATTATTTTTGTTACTTTTTATCATTTTTGAAGGTTATAACATTTGAAAATATAATAATTTTTAAATTTTTTTTATATGTAAATACCATATTTAGTTATGATAATCTTAATAATTACATATCATGTAAATTCAAAATAAATAATTATATTGATAGATATTATATTAATGATCAAAAAATAAATTAATAAACTATTATTAAAAAGAAAGATATTATTTAAAATATATTTGCAAAATGTAAATTTATTCAAAATCAAAATAAAATATATTACTAAATAATAATTTTTTTGATGTTTTGCTTCTTTTTATAAGTTTATATTTTTTGTTATTAAAATTAAATTATTTAAATTATATTTGTCTTCCTCATTATTTATTTTTAATTTATAATTCTATAAAAATAAACTAATAAATAATTAAAATGAATATTTAAAACCATAATAAATACAAATAAAATAGAGATTTATTATTTATTATTTGGGATATACTAGTTTAATGGTTTAAGTATTTAGGTGTTTTGGGGTTTAGTGATTTAAGTGTTTAGGCCTTTAGTGATTTATAGTTTTTATTTAAAGAATGAAAAAATAAAAAATTTAATTTTTTAATTTTATTTTAAATTTTCAAAAGTTATAACCTTTGAAAATATAATAATTTTTAATTTTTTTTAAATGTGAATATAATATTTAGTTATAATATTCTTAATAATTATATATAATATAAACTCAATATAAATAATTTAATTGATAGATTTAATAATAATTATCAATAAAAATTTAATAAACTATTATTAATAAGAATGATATAAATTAAAAAATAATTACAAAAACTAAAATGATTCATAATCAAAATAAAATAAATTACAAAATAATAAATTTTTGTTTTTAAAATTGTGCCTCTTTTAATAAGCATATATATTTTTTTGATAAAAAATAAATTATTTAAAATAGATCTATCGCACTAAAAATTTATTTTGTAATTAATATTTCTATAAAAATAAACTGATAAATAATTAAAATAAAAATTTAAAATTATACTTAATAAAAATTAAAATGAGATTGATAATTTATTATTAATGTATACCAATTTAATAGTTTAAGTATTTAGAAGTTTTGTCGTTTAGGAGTTTAGCGATTTATGTTTTTAGGCTTTTAGTGGTTTATAGGTTTTATTTAAACAATAAAATAATAAAAAAAATTTATAATTTTTTTTCATTTTCATAAGTTATAACCTTTGAAAATATAATAATATTTAAAATTTTTTTAAATGTAAATATAATATTTTAGTTATAATAATATTAATTATTATATATTATGTAAATTCAATATAAACAATTTTATTGATAGATATTATAATAATGATCAAAAATTAAATTAATAAACTATTTATAAAAAGATAGAAATTAATTAAAAAATATTTAAAAAACCAAATTGATTCAAAATTAAAGTAAAATATATTACTGGATAATAATTTTAAATTTTTAAAATTTTACTTCTTTTATATGAGTATATATATTATTTCATTAAAAATAAATTATTTAAATTATATTTGTCGCACTCATAATTTATTTTGTAATAAATATTTCTATAAAAAAATAAACTAATAAATGATTAAAATGAATATTTAAAATTATAATAAATAGAAATAAAAATATGGTTTATTATTTATTATGTATTATATATCGGTTTAATGGTTACTGTATTTAGGCTATACGGGGTCTAGGAGTTTACTTACTTAACTGTGTATGGATTTAGTTGTTTATAGGTTTTATTTATAAAATAAAAAAACAAAAAATTTATTTTTATTATTTTTTGATATTTTTAAAGGTTATAACCTTAGAAAATATAATAATTTTTAAATTTTTTTCAAAAGCGAATTCAATATTTAGTTATAATAATCATTATATTTAAATATCATATAAATTAAATAAAAACTATTTTATTGATAAATATTATAATAATGATCAAATAATAGATTAATAATCTATTATTAATAAGATAGATATCAATTATAATATAATTACTAAACCTAATATGATTCAGAAGCAAAGCAAAATATATTACTATATAATAATTTTTTGTTTTGAAATTTTTTTTCTTTTAATATATTTTGCTTTGCTTATGAATCATTTTATGTTTTGTAATTATATTTTAATTGATATCTATCTTATTAATAATATTTTTATTAATTTATTTTTTAATAACTATTAGAATATTTATCACGAAAATTGTTTATATTGAATTTAAATGATATATAAATATAATGATTATTTTAACTATATATTGAATTCACTTTAGAAAATAATTTAAAAATTATTATATTTTCAACGGTTATAACCTTTGAAAATATCAAAAAATAATAAAAATAAATGTTTTGTTATTTTATTTTTCAAATAAAACCTATAAACCACTTAATGCATACACATTTAAATCTGTAAACACCTAAACCCCGTAATACCTAAATACATAAACCATTAAACTGCTATATAATACATAATAATTAATAAATCTAATTTTAATTTCTATTTATTATAGTTTTAAATATTCATTTAAATTATTTATTAGTTTATTTTATAGAAATATTTATTACAAAATAAATTGTGAGTGTGACAAATATAATTTAAATAATTTATTTTTAATCAAAAAAAATATATATGCTTATAAAAGAAGTAAAAATTTAAAAATTAAAAATTATTATCCAGTAATATATTTTACTTTAATTTTGAATCAATTTGGGGTTTGTAAATATTTTTTATGTAATATCTATCTTATTATTAATAGTTTATTAATTTAATTTTTGATCATTATTATATTATCTATCAATAAAATTATTTATATTGAATTTATATCATATATAATTTCTAACATTATTATAACCAAATATTGTATTCACATTTCAAAAAATTTTAAATATTTTTATATTTTCAAAGGTTATAACGTTTGAATATGAGAAAAAATTACTAAATTTTTTTTGTTATTTTATTGATTATATAAAACCTATAAACCACAAAATGCGTAAAAACTTAAATCACTAAACTCCTAAAAGACAAAACCTCTAAATACTTAAACCATTAAATTAGTATACATTAATAATAAATCATAAATATGATTTTAATTTTTATTCAGTATAATTTGAAATCTTTATTTTAATTAATTTTTAGTTTATTTTTATAGAAATATTAAATACAAAATAAATTTTTAATAAGACAGATCTAATTTAAATTAGACCGGTATACCCTAAATAAAATTTAATAAATCTTATTTTTTTTAATTATAATTTTAAATATTCATTTTAATTATTTATTTGTTTATTTTTATATAAATATTAATTACAAAATAATTTATGAGTTACACAAATATAATTTCTGTAAATTATTGTTCATCAAAAAATTATAGATAAACTTTTTAAAAGAAAAAAAATTTTCAAAACAAAAAATTATTGTATTGTAATATATTTTCCTTTACTTCTAAATCATTTTAGGTTTAGTAAATTTATTTTAATTGATATCTATCTTATTAATAAAAGATTATTAAGTTATTTTTTCATCATTTTTAGAATATTTATCAATAATAATGTTTATATTGAATTTATATGATATATAAATATAATGAATATTATAACTAAATATTGTATTCACTTTTGAAAAAAATTTTATATTTATTATATTTTCAAAGGTTATCCTTAAAAAATGAGAAAAAATAATAAAAATAAATTTTTTCTTATTTCATTTTTTAAATAAAACCTATTGATAATTAAATGCTTACTTACTTAAATCAGAAAGCTCATAAATCCCGAAACACCTAAGTACATAAACCTTTTAACAGGTTTATACTACTTAATAAATAATAAATCTCATTTTTATTTCTATTTATTATAATTTTAAATATTCATTTTAATTATGTATAGCTAATTTTTTAAAAAAATTAATTACAAAATAAATTTTGAGTGAGACAAATATTATTTAAATAATTTATTTTAATAAAAAAAATATAAGCTTAAAAAATATAAAAAATTTTAAAAATTAAATATTATTATTTAGTAATATATTTTGATTTGATTTTGAATCATTTTTGTTATGTCAAGATATTTTAATTAATAATTATATTTTTAATAATAGTTCATTAATTTAATTTTTGATCATTATTATAATATCTATCATTAAAATTATTTATATTGAATTTATATGATATATAATTTGTAGGATTAATATAAATATACATGGTATTCACATTTCAAAAAATTTTAAAAATTATTTTATTTTCGAACGTTATAACCTTCGAAAATCAGAAAAAATCAAAATAGA
>JAREIK010000486.1:69992-90046 GCA_029783825.1 Sapria himalayana
AAGTATTTATGGGATTCAGGGTTGAAAAGTTTAGTCATTTTAGTATTTAGTAATTTAGTGGTTTATAGGTTTTATATAAAAATAAAATAATAAAAAATTTATATTTGTTATTTTTTCTCATTTTAGAAGGTTATAACCTTCGAAAATATAATAATTTTTAATTTTTTTTTTGAAAATTGAATACAATATGATGTTATAATAATCATATTTATTATATATAATATAAATTCAATATGAACTAATTTATTGATATTTATTATAATAATGATCATAAAAAAGTAATAACCAATTATTAATAAGATAAATATTGTTTAAAATATATTTTCAAAACCTAAAATGACTAAAAATCAAAGTTAAATAATTTACTAAATATTAAGTATAAATTTTTAAATTTTTGTATCCATTTATAAGGCTATTTATTTTTTGATGAAAATAAATTATTTAAATTATATATGTCTCACTAATAATCTATTTTTTAAAATATATTTCTATAAACTTACACTAATAAATAATTAAAATGTATATTTAAAATTTATAATGAATACTAATAAAAATGAGATTTATTATTATTATTTAGGGTATAACTATTTAATTGTTTATGTTTTTTGTGGTTTGGGGTTAAGGAGTTTAATGATTTATATGTTTTACACATTTTCGTGTTTATAGGTTTTATTTAATCAAAGAAATAACAAAATTTATTTTTATGAATTTTCGTGATTTTCAAAAGGTTATGACCTTTAAAAATATAATAATTTTTTAATAGTTATAAATATGAATACTACTTAGTTATAATAATTTTAATAATTATATTTGTTGTAGATTCAATATAAAAAAATATATAAATATATATTATAATAATGACAAAAAATAAATTAATAAACTATTATTAATAAGATAGATATAAATTAAAATATATTTGCAGAACCCAAAATAATTCAAAATCAAAGTAAATATTACTAAATAAAATTTCAAATTTTTGAAATATTGTTTATTTTTATATGCTTATTTTTTTTCATAAAAAATAGTTAATTTAAATTATATCTGTCTCACTCATTATTTATCTTGTAATTAATATTTAATTAAAAATAAACTAAAAAATAATTAAAATGAATATTTAAAATTATAATGAATACAAATAAAAATTAGATTTATTATTTATTATTTAGGTTATATAGGGTTAATGGTTTAAGTATTTAGGAAGTTTTGGGGTTTAGGTGTCTAGAGATTTAAATATTCAGGCATTTAGTGGTTTTTAAGTTTTATTTAAATAATAAAAAAATTATTTTTGTGATTTTTTATCATTTTTGAAGGTTATACCTTTGAAAATATAATAATTTTTAAATTTTTTTCAAATGTAAATATAATATTTATTTATAATAATCTTCATAATTATAATGTATTTATAATTCAATATAAGTAATTTTATTGTTAGATATTATAAAATTGATCAAATAAAAAAATAATAAACTATTTTTAATAAGATTGATAGCAATTAAAATATAATTGCAAAACCTATATATAATGATTCAAAATCAAAGTAAAATATATTACTAAATAATAATTTTTTGTTTTTAAATTTTTAGTTCTTTTTATGAGCTTACTGATTTAAGTAAGTAAGCATTTAATGATCTATAGGTTTTATTTAAAAAATGAAATAACAAAAATTTATTTTTATTATTTTTTCTCATTTTTAAAGATTATAACCTTTGAAAATATAATAATTATAAAATTTTTTTCAAAAGTGAATACAATATTTAGTTATAATAATCATTATATGTATATATCATATAAATTCAATATAACCAATTTTATTGATAAATATTCTAATAATGATCAAAAAATAAATAAATAATCTATTATTAATAAGATAGATACAATTAAAATATAATTACAAAACCTAAATTAATTCAAAAGCAAAGCAAAATATATTACTGTATAATAATTTTTTGTTTGAATTTTTTTTATTTTAAAAATTTTATCTATATTTTTGATTAAAAATAATTTATAAAAATTATATTTGTCTAACTAATAATTTATTTTGTAATTAATATTTATATAAAAATAAACAAATAAATAATTAAAATGAATATTTAAAATTATAATGAAAAAAACATGAGATTTATTTAATATTATTTAGGGTATACTAGTTTATTTTAATTATATCTGTCTCACTAATAATTTATTTTGTAATTAATATTTCTATAAAAATAAACATATAAATAATTAAAATAAAATTTTAAATTATACTGAATAAAAATTAAAATGAGATTTATGATTTATTATTAATGTATACCAGTTTAATGGTTTAAGTATTTAGATGTTTTATCATTTTAAAATTTAGTGATTTATGTTTTTAGGCATTTAGTGGTTTATAGGTTATATTTAAATAATAAAATAATAATAAAAAATTTATAATTTTTTCTCATTTTCATAGGTTATAACCTTTGAAAATATAATAATATTTAAAATTTTTTTAAATGTAAATATAATATTTTAGTTATAATAATATTAATAATTATATATCATAAAATTCAATATAAATAATTTTATTGATATATATTATAATAATGATCAAAAATTAAATTAATAAATTATTAATAAAAAAAGAAATTAATTAAAAAATATTTACAAAACCCAAATTGATTCAGAATTAAAGTAAAATATATTACTGGATAATAATTTTAAATTTTTAAGTTTTACTTCTTTTATATGCGTATATATATTTTTTCATTAAAAATAAATTATTTAAATTATATTTGTTGCACTCATAATTTATTTTGTAATAAATATTTCTAAAAAAATAAACTAATAAATAATTAAAATGAATATTTAAAATTATAATAAATAGAAATAAAAATTTGATTTATTATTTATTATGTATTATATATCAGTTTAATGGTTACTGTATTTAGGCATTACGGGGTCTAGAAGTTTACTTATTTAACTGTGTTTGCATTTTGTAGTTTATAGTTCTTATTTAAAAAATAAAAAACAAAAAAATTATTTTTATTATTTTTTGATATTTTCAAAGGTTATAACCTTAGAAAATATAATAATTTTTTAAATTTTTTTCAAAAGTGAATTCAATTTTTAGTTATAATAATAATTATATTTATATATCATATAAATTCAATATAAACTATTTTATTGATAAATATTCTAATAATGATCAAAAAATAAATTAATAATCTATTATTAATAAGATAGATATCAATTATAATATAATTACAAAACTTAAAATGATTCAGAAGCAATACAAAATATATTACTATATAATAATTTTTTGTTCTGTAATTTTTTTTATTTTAAAAATTTATCTATATTATTTTGATGAAAAATAATTTATATAAATTATATTTGTGTAACTCATAATTTATTTTGTAATTAATATTTATATAAAAATAAACAAATAAATAATTAAATTTGAATATTTAAAATTAAAATGGAAAAAAAATGAGTTTTATTCTTTATTATTTAGGATATACCAGTTTAATTTAAATTAGATCTGTCTAACTAATAATTTTTTTGTAATTAATATTTCTATAAAAATAAACTGATAAATAATTAAAATAAAAATTAAAATTATACTGAATAATTAAAATAATTTATTTTGTTCCTCTCTCAACTCTATAATGATTGCTAAAGCTCTAACCAAAATAATAGGAGCTTTTACTTTATCTCTATCATGTCTCATCATATTTGATGTTGAATCACTGGGCTATCGAAGGTAATTTGACTCCTGTACGCTAACAGACTAAACCAAAGTTGTACCCCTATGTGTTGAAATAGCTAGTTGTTGAGGATGCTATTTATATTGATTATTGTAATTTCTTATAAAATATCTCTCATGCACAAACTCAAAGCAATTTTTTTAAAACATAGTTCACCTCTAATAAAATAACCACCTGTTAGCCTATTAGAACAAACTAGCCCCATGGAGGTTTGAGTAGGGCAAGAAGTATGGGCTCTCTTTCAATCAAGAATCAAAAAATTTATTTTATTGGCATGTCTAAGCCTTTTTTTATACCCTCATGGATATGAAAAGTATTATTTCTTTCTTTTTATATTAAATGAGTTATGTATACAAGCTCACAATACCCAAAAAGGTGTAAATGAATCATATTAAATGTATAGAAGGTTTTAATCATTGCTCAAAATACTAGTCTTACATATTGACACTTGAAGTCACAAATCAATGGAAAAAGCCATAGTGATATTTCTAATCCCAAAAATTTTAGCTATAGAAAGTTATAAAGGGTAGTACTCGAGCTTTAACTATTTCTAGGGTCATGACTTTGCTCTTGAGGAATGTCTAAAGTTACAATCAATCCTAGTGCAATGACTTTGCAATATAAATATAAAATGCACAAGCTATGGTCATATCCAATACTGTGACCCAGTATTATAGTGATTAAATATGTATTCATGATCATTTTAGTGCCATAACAATATGTTCAACAGAGAGACACAAGTTATGACATATTCTCATCGATATGATTTTTTGTTCTCGAGACAAAATATACAATCATTTCCATTGCTAATTCTACAATAATATAATGCAAGAAAGAGACTGAATCCATAACTCACCCCTTGAGTCATGACTTTGTGTTACATATACAAAAAGATAAATCTGTGACATTCCTAAAAGTTGTGAATTTCAATTTAAATTTAACACTTAGTCATTAGATTATAAAAGTGCAAAACATGAGATTTAGGATTTAGGGTTATGGATTAGGGTTATAGTTTATGGTTTATGGTTTAGGATTTAATGTTTAGGGTTAATGGTTTTTTTTTGTTTTTTTTTTGGAAAATACACACTTTATTTATCATTTAGGCACACAACTTACAAAAGACTAAAAAGCTCACTAATTTAGGCCAACCCACCAAATCCTATGCACCTTAATGATTCTATGCATAAAATACATAAAAAAACATAATGCCTAATAATTCCAATCGTACGAATACAACTAAAATCACCTAGCATTCCCAGACTTCCGAGTTGGCATTGAGTCATTATGCGCACTGCGTCCTTTCCATTCGGATTTTTCCAAGCCGTTTGGAGGAACCTGAATGATGCACCATATTAAAACTATGCAAATATAAGATTGTGCATGTGTGTGACATGCAGCATCAAGCGTTTGCCTATGTCATTGCTATGAAATGGAATACATGTAAAACTGAATACACATAAATCCACAAGTCCATATCTACGACACTTTGTCAATTCATTCTCACCTCTGTTTTCCACATTCTTTTGCTCCAATGAACTCAAAAGAGTATGTCTTGGGTTAGAATGCTTCCTCCTTGAGGTCCACGAAGCGGCCGTATGTTGCACCGACAAAATATCAAAAAATATGTATGCATTGGTGTGCATGTGTGATGAGGTCCATCTCATAGTCTAATTATCTACGCGTACAACCAAGCTAGAATACAAGTAAAAGTACAAAATGCTATAAAGATGGGTCTTCTGCTCCCGAGAGTGTAGCATCACAAAATGTGTATTTACAAAATGCATTAGTGGGCCACACTTAGAAATACTCATGGGTCTAGTTGTCCCCATTGCATGCTACATAGAGAACAGACAAGAATGTGTGTGTGAGTTTGTCATGATCGGTCTCTACAAGTACATGGTGCATACAAAGTCCAAAATACAAATAAGACTACAAACATAAACTACAAGTTTGAATCTTTCGCTCCCGTGTGGCTGGTCTGGACTTCATTGCTTACTGGACTTGCTTGGTGATGCATCGGATTTTGTCGGCTCTCCAATTAATCATGGATTACCCGCTACTCCTGTTGGGCGATGGTTGGGTGGCCCTCTATGCTGCCTGATATGGCTAGTGGGACCCACTCCTAGCTACTCCTGGGTTTACTCCCGACCAATTTGCTCGGCCTCGTCAGTTGTCTGAATGTTATCATCCCGGCATGCTAGTGGGGCCTTCTAAAAGCCGGTGGCCCATACTTCTGGCTGCTTCCAGGACTTGCTGGCCCCTCTAAATGCTACACCAAAATGGACAAGAATATGTGCACGTGTGTACTGTGGTCCGTCGCTATGTGTGTTTGGTCCAGCAGTATCAGGGTTTAGAAGTTTAGTAATTTAAGTATTTAGGTATTTTGTGGTTTATAGGTTTTATTTAAATAATTTAATAACAAAAAAATTATTTTTATTATTTTTTCTCATTTTCAAGGTTATAACCTTTGAAAATATTATAATTTTTAATTTTTTTTCAAAGGTTAATACAATATTTAATTATAATAATCATAAAAATTAAATATCATGTAAATTCAATATAAATAACTTTATTGATTGATATTATAATCCTGATCATAAAATAGATTAATAAACTATTATTAATAAGATAGATATTAATTAAAATATTTTTGCAAAACATAAAATGATTCAAAATCAAAGTAAAATATATTACTAAATAATTATTTTTTATTTTTAAATTTTTGATTCTTTTTATAAGCTTATGAATTTTAATGAAAAAGATAAATTATTTAAATTATATTTGCCTCATTCATAATTTTATTTTGCAATTAATATTTCTAGAAAAATAAATTAATAAATAATTAAAATGAATATTAAAATTATAATGAATACAAATAAAAATGAGATTTATGAATAATTATTTAGGGTATACCAGTATAATGGTTTAAGTATTTAGGAGTTTAGGAGTTTATTGATTTAAGTGTTTAGGCATTTAGTAGTTTATATGTTTTATTTAAATAATGAAATAACAAAAAAATTATTTGTCAAATTTTTTATCAAATTTGTAAGTTATAACCTTTATAAATTATAATAATTTTTAAATTGTTTTCAAATGTGAATACAATATTTAGTTATAATAAAGTTAATAATTATATATCATTTAAATTAAAAATAAATAATTTTATTGAAAGGTATTAATAAACTAAATATAATTATAAATATAATAATGATCAAAAAATAAATTAATAAACTCTTATTTATTGATAGATATTTTAATATTATTTATAAATACTTAAACCTTTAAAGATGGTTTAAATGTTAATGTATTTAAGGGTTTTGAGGTTTAGGAGTTTAATGATTTAAGTGTTTTGGCATTTAGTAGTTTATAGGTTTTATATAAATAATAAAATAACAAAAAATTTATTTTTGTGATTTTATCTCATTTTCAAAGATGATATCCTTTAAAAATATAATAATTTTTAAATTATTTTCAAATGTAAATATAATATTTAGTTATAATAATCTTTATTATTATATATCATGTAAATTCAATATAAACAATTTTATTGATAAATATTCTAAGAAAGATCAAAAAATAAATTAATAATCTATTATTAATAAGATAGATATCAATTAAAATATAATTACAAAACCTAAAATGATTCAAAACCAAAGCAAAATATATTACTATATAATAATTTTTGTTTTGAAAAATTTTTTTGTTTTAAAAAGTTTATCTAAAATTTTTCGATGAAAAATAATTTATATAAATTATTTTTGTCTAGCTCAATTTATTTTGTAATTAATATTTATATATAAATAACAAATAAATAATTAAAATGAATATTTAAAATTATAATGAAAATAATGAGATTTATTATTTATTATTTAGGGATACTCTTTTAATTAAATTAGAACTGTCTCACTAATAATTTATTTTGTAATTAATATTTCTATAAAAATAAACTGATAAATAATTAAAATAAAAATTTAAAATTATACTGAATAAAAATTAAAATGAGATTTATGAATTATTATTAATGTTTACCAGTTTAATGGTTTAAGTATTTAGAGGCTTTGTCTTTAAAGAGTTTAGCGATTTATGTTTTTAGGCATTTAGTGGTTTATAGGTTTTTTTTAAATAATGAAATAACAAAAAAATATTTTGATATTTTTTCAGATTTTCAAAGTTTATAACCTTGGAAAATCTAATAATTTTAAATTTTTTTAAAAATGTGAATACAATTCTTAGTAATAAGAATCATTATAATTATATATAATATAAACTAAATATAAACAATTTTATTGATAGATATTATATTAATTATCAAAAAATAATTAATATGCTATTATTAATATGATATATATAAATTAAATTATAATTAAAAAGCCTAAAATGATTCATAAAAAATGTAAAATTTATTACTAAATAATAATTTTTGTTTTTTAGTTATTGCTTCTTTTTATAAGCTTATATATTTTTTTGATGAAAAATAAATTATTTAAATTATATTTGTATAACTCATAATTTATTTTATAATTAATATTTCAATATATTATTTAAATTATATTTAAGGTTTACGAGTTTAATGGTTTAATTTAGTGGCTTCGGGGTTTAAATGTTTAGAGATTTATGTGTTTATGCATTTAATGGTTTATAAGTTTTATTTAAACAATGATATATCAAAAAATTTATTTTTGTTATTTTTTCTCAATTTTGAAGGTTATAACCTTTGAAAATATAACAATTATTAAATTTGTTTATATGTGAATTCAATATTTAGTTATCATAATCTTAATAATTATATATCATGTTAATTCAATATAAACAATTATATTGATAGATATTATATTAATGATCAAAAAATAAATTAATAAACTATTATTAATAAAATATATATTTTTTTAAATATTTTTGCAAAACGTAAATTTATTCAAAATCAAAGAAATATATAATACTAAATAATAATTTTTTTGATAGTTTTCCTTTTTTTATAAGTTTATATTTTTTTTGTTATTAAAAGTAAATTATTTAAATTATATTTGTCTTCTTCATAATTTATTTTTAATTTATAATTCTATAAAAATAAATTAATAAATAATTAAAATGAATATTTAAAACTATAATGAATACAAATAAAATAAAGATTTATTATTTATTATTTAGGATATACTAGTTTAATGGTTTAAGTATTTAGGTTTGTGGTTTAGTGATTTAAGTGTTTAGGCCTTTAGTGATTTATAGTTTTTATTTAAAGAATGAAAAAATAAAAAATTTAATTTTTTGATTTTTTTTAATTTTTGAAGGTTATAACCTTTGAAAATATAATAATTTTTAATTTTTTAAAATGTGAATATAATATTTAGTTATAATAATCTTAATAATTATATATAATGTAAACTCAATATAAATAATTTTATTAATACATATTATAATAATGATCAATAAAAAATTTATAAACTATTATTAATAAGAATGATATAAATTAAAATATAATTACAAAATCTAAAATGATTCAAAATCAAAATAAAATATATTACTAAATAATAATTTTTTTAAAAAATTTTGCCTCTTTTATAAGGATATATATTTTTTTTGATGAAAAATAAATTATTTAAATTAGATCTGTCTCACTAATAATTTATTTTGTAATTAATATTTCTATAAAAAAACTGATAAATAATTAAAATTAAAATTTAAAATCATTCTTAATAAAAATTAAATTGAGATTTATGATTTTTTATTAATGTACACCTGTTTAATTTTTTAAGTATTTAGAGGTTTTGTCATTTTGGAGTTTACCAATTTATGTTTTTAGGAATTTAGTGGTTTATAGGTTTTATTTAAACAATAAAATAACAAAAAAAATTTATAATTTTTTCTAATTTTCACATGTTATAACCTTTGAAAATATAATAATATTTAAAATTTTTTGAAATGTGAATACAATATTTAGTTATTTTAATATTAATAATTATATATCATATAAATTCAATATAAATAATTTTATTGATAGATAATATAATAATGATCAAAAATTAAATTAATATACTATTAAAAATAAGAAAGATATTAATTAAAAAATATTTACAATACCCAAATCGATTCGATATTAAACTATAATAAATTACTGTATAATAATTTTTAATTTTTAAATTTTTACTTGTTTTACAAGCATATATATATTTTTGATTAAAAATAAATTATTTAAATTATATTTGTCGCACTTATAATTTATTTTGTAATAAATATTTTATAAAAATAAACTAATAAATAATTAAAATCAATATTTAAAATTATAATAAATAAAATAAAAATTAGATTTATTAATTATTAAGTAGTATATAGCGGTTTAATGGTTTATGTATTTAGAAGTTTACTGATTTATCTATATATGCATTTAGTGGTTTATATGTTTTATTTAAAAAATAAAATAACAAAAAATTTATTTTTGTTATTTTTTGATATTTTCAAAGGGTATAACCTTTGAAAATACAATAAATTTAAAATTTTTTTTCCAAAGTGAATACAATCTTTAGTTATAATAATCATTATATTTATATATCATATAAATTCAATTTAAACAATTTTATTGATAAATATTCTAATAATGATCAAAAAATAAATTAATAATCTATTATTAAAAGATAGATATGAATTAAAATATAAATACAAAACCTAAAATGATTCAAAAGCAAAGAAAAATATATTACTATATAATAATTTTTTGTTTTGAATTGTTTTTTCTTTTAAAAAGTTTATGTATATTTTTTTGATGAAAAATAATTTATATAAATTATATTTGTCTAACTCATAATTTATTCTGTAATTAATATATTTATAAAAATTACCAAATAAATAATTAAAATAAATATTTAAAATTATAATGAAAAAAAATGAGATTTATTATTTATTATTTAGGGATACCGGTTTAATTTAAATTAGATATTTCTCACTAATAATTTAATTTGTAATTAATATTTCAATAAAAATAAACTTATAAATATTTAAATTAAAAATTTAAAATTCAACTGAATAAAATTTAAAATGAGATTTATGATTTATTATTACTGTATACCAGCTTAATGGATTAAGTATTTAGAGGTTTTTTCATTTAGGATTTTAGTAATTTATGTTTTTAGGCTTTTAGTGGTTTATACGTTTTATTTAAAAAAATAAAATATCAAAAAAAATTTTCTATAATTTTTTCTCATTTTCATAGGTTATAACCTTTGAAAATATAATAATATTTACAATTTTTTGAAATGTGAATACAATATTTAGTTATAATAATATTAATAATTATATATAATATAAATTCAATATAAACAATTTTATTAATAGATAATATAATAATGATCAAAATTTAAATTAATAAACTATTAAAAAAAAGATTGATATTAATTAAAAAATATTTACAAAACCCAAATTGATTCAAAATTAAAGTAAAATATATTACTGGATAATAATTTTTAATTTTTAAATTTTTACTTGTTTTATAAGTATATATTGTTTTTGATTAAAAATAAATTAATTAAAATATATATGTTACACTCATAATTTAATTTTTAATAAATTTTTTATAAAAATAAACTAATAAATAATTAAAATGAATATTAAAAATTATAATAAATAGAAATAAAAATTAGATTTATTAATTATTAAGTAGTTTATAGCGGTTTAATGGTTTATGTATTTAGGCATTATGAGGTTTATAAGTTTACTGATTTAATTGTGTATGCATTTAGTGGTTTATAAGTTTTATTAAAAAAATAAAATAATAAAAAATTTATTTTTATTATTTTTTGATATTTTCAAAGGTTATAACCTTTGAAAATATAATAATTTTTAAATTTTTTTTAAATGTGAATACAATATTTAGTTATAATAATCATTATATTTATATATCATATAAATTCAAAATAAAGAATTGTATTGATAAATATTCTAATAATGATCAAAAAATAAATTAATAATATATTATTAATAAGATAGATATCAATTAAAAACTAATTACAAAACCTAAAATGATTCAGAAGAAAAGCAAAATATATTACTATATAATAATTTTTGTTTTGAATTTTTTTTTCTTTTAAAAAGTTTATCAATAATTTTTTGATGAAAAATAATTTATATAAATTATATTTGTCTAACTCAATTTAGTTTGCAATTAATATTTATATATAAATAAACAAATAAATAATTAAAATGAATATTTAAAATTATAATTAAAAAAATGAGATTTATTATTTATTATTTAGGGATACCGGTTAAATTTAAATTAGATCTATTTCACTAATAATTTATTTTGTAATTAATATTTCTATAAAATAAATTGATAAATAATTAAAATAAAAATTTAAAATTATACTTAATAAAAATTAAAATGAGATTTATGATTTATTATTAATGTATACCAGTTTAATGATTTAAGTATTTAGAGGTTTTGTCATTATGAGTTTAGTGATTTATTTTTTTAGGCTTATAGTGATTTATAGGTTTTATTTAAAAAAATAAAATAACACAAAAAAATTCTAAAATTTTTTATCATTTTCATAGGTTATAATATTCAAAAATATAATAATATTTAAAATTTTTTGAAATTTTAATACAATATTTTGTTATAATAATATTAATAAATATATATCATATAAATTTAATATAAATAAAATTTATTGATAGATACTATAATAATGTTCAAAAATTAAATTTATAAACTATTAATATTAAGATAGATATTAATTAAAAAATATTTACAAAACCCAAATTAATTCAAAATTAAAGTAACTTATATTACTTGATAATAATTTTTAATTTTTAAATTTATACTTCTTTTAAAAGTGTATATTTTTATTAGATAAATAATATATTATTTAAATTAGATTTGTCCCACTCATAATTTATTTTGTAAAAAATATTTCTAAATAAATACACTAATAAATAATTAAAATGAATAATTAAAAATATAATAAATGGCAATAAAAAATAGATTTATTAATTATTAAGAAGTATTTAGAGGTTTAATGGTTTGTGTATTTAGGCATTACGGGGTTTAGAAGTTTACTGATTTAACTTTATATGCATTTAGTAGGGCTGCTCATGGGACTCGGAGATTTGCGACACGACCCGAAGCCTTGTCCCGAAAGAATCGGGACTGAGAAAATCCGTTGACATTAACTATTCCCGTCCCGTTCAGTCATGTATTTTTTCTTTTGGGAGTGTTGCGGATCTTAAGCAATATCCATCTCGAGAACCATCACGTCCTAAAAACCCTATACTAGAACCAGGAATATATATATATTATATAAATCATGAAGATGTCACCAATTCCGCTACAGCCCATACAATTCATACGCACCTATTGATGTTCCGACGAGTTCAATGCCACCTCACGCCAGTTCCAGCCATGTTCAGTTAGGTCCCGCCCTTGTCCGTCGCACTTCTAGTTGCTTCCACCATTTCTCAGATGTCACCAGCCTTTTGGTTTTTTTTTTCTAACGAGAATTGAGTGATTACTTTTTATTATTATTATGTGTCTCAGTCAGTTTTGTTGAGTATTGGTTGTGGTGTTGTAGTTGGGCCGCATGAGTGGGCTGAATGTGTTACAGTCAGTTTTGTAGAGCTTGCTTGTATGAAATATTTATATGTATTTATGCTTAACATATCATATTAATTAATGGCAATGCAGATGGCACAATCTAGCGGTAAATGAAAAATACAATAAATTGAAGATGATCACATCTCAAATGATCAAAGTACTGGTAAATCCAATCATCATCCTTTCATGAACCCTCCTATTGTTACTACAGGTTATTCAATTCCAATTGTAAAAGAAAGTCAAGGTACATCTGAACCTCAAGCTCATAAAAAGTATAAGTCTGCTATTTCAGAAACTTATGAGATATTTGTTGATTCAGAGGGAAATGAAACTGGTAGGGCAGCTTGTATATGGTGTAGGAAAGAATTCATGGCAAAAAGTGATCAAGGTACTTCGAGTTTATAAAAATACTTGAGAAAGACTTGTAGCAAATTTCTACAAAAAAAAGAATTAATAGAAGCTCACAAAGGTAAAGATAAGTCACAATCTTTGTTGAGTTTCACTAAAGGTACTAGTTCAGAGGATAACAAATTGACTTATTGGCAATTTGATCAACAACTAGTTAGGGAGGCTTTGGTGAAAATGATCATAAAAGATGAATTCCCTTTTTGTTTTGTTGAGAGGGATGAGTTTAAGGAGTTTTGTGAAGTTAGTGTGCCTCGATTTAAAATTTCATCTAGGCACTCTATACTGAGGGATAGTTTTTTTTTTGTGAAGGAAAAGAAGAAATTATTTGATAACATATCATCTCATTGTTGTAGATTTCATTGACTACCGACACTTGGACTAGCATTTAAAATTTTTCTTATATATGTTTGACTATTCATTTCATTGATTCTCAATGGAATATGCATAATAGACTTTTGAACTTTGTGTAATTAAAAGTCATTTTGGAGTTAATATTAGAAATGCTATTGAGTTTTGCATGAATGAATGGGGTTTGAGAAAGTCGATGTTCATTACTGTTGACAATGCATCAAATAATGATGTTGTAGTTGAACAATTGAAAAAAAGGTTTGTGAAGAAAAGTGTTGTACCTTTGAGAGGCGAGCATTTTGATATGAGATGTTGTGCTCATATCCTAAACTTAATTGTCAGAGATGGCTTTGCAGTAGTTGAGGGTGCTATTCAAAAAATTAAAGGTGTGGTGAAATATGTGAGGATCAGTCCTAAAAGATTAGATATGTTTAAGTTATGCATTGAAGAAGTAAACACGACATATGGATCTTCATTGCAATTAGATTGTCCCACAAGATGGAATTCAACTTATTTGATGCTACAAACTGATATAAAATATCAAAAAGAATTTGATAAGTTGGAGGACAAAGAAAAAATGTATTTGAAGGAGTTTGGTTAAATCGTTCCAACTGAGAGAGACTGAACAAACCCCAATATTTTGGCTCGTTTCTTGAAAACTTTTTATGAGATAATTTGTAAATTTTCTTGCTCATAATATTATACCTCTAGTGTTTATTTTCCTGAGATTATTCGAATTTTGAAAAAAAATTGAGCTTTGTGAAAATAGTAGAGATACAATGGTGTCTGAAATGGGTATGAAAATGAGGCAATAAATTCAACAAATATTGGGGTTCTCTTCAGTCAACAAATATTATGCTTTTTGTAACAGTAGTGTTGGATCCTAGATATAAGCTCAAATATCTTAAGGTTAAGTACACTTAGCATTATGAAGAGGAATTGACTAAAAATTTGGTTAAAAAAGTTTATAAATGCTTTAAAATCAGATGATGGATGATTATAAAGATTTAAATGAAGATGAATCAAAAGAAGATAATTTCTCTTCTACTGTGTTGAAGAAAAATGATAATTTATTTGATGGTAGTGATACTTATGTTGATGATTTATTTGTTGATTTGTATAAAGAACAAGAAGTTTCAGCTTTGGAAGAGTTGGATATGTACTTGGAGGACAAACCTTGAAAAAATTAGAATTGATTTTGATCTTCTAAACTGGTGGAAGGTAAATGAGGTTAGGTATCCTTCTTTGGAAAATATAGCAAGGGATGTATTTGCTATCCAAGCATCTACTGTGGCCTTCTAATCTATATTTAGCACTGAAGGGAGAACTTTAGATAAATTTAGGAGTTCTTTAACACCTATTACAGCTGAAGTTCTCATATGTCTACAAGATTTGTTGAGAAGCTCGAACAAACCTTTTGAAATTGAAGAATTTGTTCAAGACCTTGATGATAATGAATCAAGTTAGTATACAAATCTTGTAAATTTTAATTTCACTTTTACTTATTTATTCATTCTAATTTAATAAAAATATGGTTCAATTATAATTTTCAGAGGGGTCACAAGATCCAAATATTCTTCCAACTATAGTCGGCCAACTAAATTTGGAATGGATGTATTAAATTTTATAAGGTAATATTTTGTTATTTTATTACTCTTTGATCTAAGAAATTTATGTCTGCATGATTAATATGTTTTCATCTTTGGTTGTCCTTCTACAGTGGAGGAAGAAAAGGGAGGAGTTGTAGAAGAGATAATTAATTAGGTTTAGATTTTCGTTGCTGTTCTGGGACGGACCTTTGAAATGATTATTATCATGGTTGTTATTAGTCATCTTTTATTTTGTTATATTAAGCTTCCTAATTTTAGCAATTAATTAAGTAGTAATTGATGCTACCTATGTTTGTGGTAATCTTTAGCTATTCCTTAATATTTTAAGTGATTGTTTAAAAAATGTAGTATTGCTATTATGGTTAACTTTCACTCGGCTGAACAAAGCCAACTTGTGAATACTATATTTAGTTATGATAATCTTAATAATTATATATCATGTAAATTCAATATAAACAATAATATTGATAAATATTAAAATAATGATCATACAAATGATTAATAAACAATTCTTAATAAGATAAATATTGTTTAAAATATATTTACAAAACCAAAAATGATTCAAAATCAAAATGAAATATTTTACTAAATATTAATTTTTAATTTTTGTATCCATTTATAATCTTATATATTTTTTGATGAAAAATAAATTATTAAAATTATATTTGTCTAACTATTAATTTATTTTTTAATTTATATTTCTATAAAAATAAACTAATAAATAATTAAAATGTATATATAATATTATAATGAATACTAATAAAAATGATATTTATGATTTATTATTTAGGGTATACCTATTTAATGTTTTATAGTTTATTTTGGTTTTGGGAGTTAATGAGTTTATTGATTTATATGTTTACACATTTAGGTTTTAATTATTGATTTATAAGTTTTATTTAATCAATGAAATAACAAAAAATTTATTATTATTAATTTTCTTGATTTTCAAAGATTATAACCTTTGAAAATATAATAATTTTTTAATAGTTCTAAAATATGAATACAATACTTCGTTATAATAATCTTAATAATTATATTTGATGTAAATTCAATATAAAAAATCTTATTTATATATATTATTTTAAAGATCAAAAAATAAATTAATAAACTATTATTAATAAGACAAATATTAATTAAAATATATTTGCAGACCCCAAAATAATTGAAAATCGAAGTAAATTATATTACTAAATAAAATATTAAATTTTTGAAATTTTGTTTATTTTTATAAGCTTATATTTTTTTTCATAAAAAATAATTTATTTAAATTATATATGTCTCACTCATTATTTATTTTGTAATTAATATTTTTATAAAAATAAAATAAAAAATAGTTAAAATGAATATTTAATATTATAATGAATACAAATAAAAATGATATTTATTATTCATTATTTAGGTTATATAGGTTTAATGGTTTAAGTATTTAGGGGGTTTTGGTGTTTAGGAGTCTAGAGATTTAAATGTTTAGGCATTTAGTGGTTTATAAGTTTTATTTAAATAATAAAATAATAAAAAAATTATTTTTGTGATTTTTTCTCATTTTTGAAGGTTATAACCTTTGAAAATATAATAATTTTTAAATTTTTTTCAAATTTAAATATAATATTTAGTTATATAATCTTAATATTTATAAGACATTTAAATTCAATATAAATAATTTTTTTGTTAGATATTATAAAATTGATCAAATAATAAATTATTAAACTATTCTTAATAAGATTGATAACAATTAAAATATAATTGCAAAACAAATATATAATGATTCAAAATAAAAGTAAAATATATTACTAAATAATAATTTTTTGTTATTAAATTTTTACTTCTTTTTATATGCTTATATTTTTTTTGATTAATAATTAATTATTAAAATTATAGTTGTCTCGCTCATTATTTATTTTTTAATTAATATTTATATAAAAAATAAACTAATAAATAATTAAAATGAATATTTAAAATTATAATGAATACAAATTATAATGAGATTTATGATTTATTATATGTGGTATACTGGTTTAATGGTTTGATTATTTAGGAGTTTTGTCAGTTAGGAGTTTATCAATTTATGTTTATAGGTATTTAGTGGTTTATAGGTTTTATTTATAAAATAAAAATAAAAAATATTTTTTTAGATTTTTTCTGATTTACAAAGATTATAACCATTAAAAATAAAATAAATTTTAAAATTTTTTGAAATGTGAATACTATGTATAATTATATTAATCTTACTACTTATATATCATATAAATTCAATATAAAGAATTTTAATGATAAATATTATAATAATTATCAAAAATTAAATTAATAAACTATTATTAATAATATAAATATTAATTAAAATATATTTACATAACACAAAATGATACAAAATCAAATCAAAATATATTACTAAATAATAATAATTAATTTTTATATTTTTTATTCTTTTTATGAGTTTATATTTTTTTGATTAAAAATAAATTATTTAAATAATATTTGTCTCACTCGAAATTTATTTTGTAATTAATTTTTCTAAAAAATTAAACTATAAATAATTAAATGAATATTTAAAATTATAATAATTAGTATTAAAAATGATATTTATTATTTATTACGTAGTATATATATGTTAAAATATTAATGTATTTAGGGGTTTCAGGGTTTATGAGCTTACTAATTTATCTAAGTAAGCATTTAATGGTGTATAGGTTTTATTTAAAATATAAAATAACTAGCAATTTATTTTTATTATTTTTTCTCATTTTTTAAGATTATAACCTTTGAAAATATAATACTTTTTAAATTTTTTTTAAAAGTGAATACAATATTTATTTATAATAATCATAATAATTATATATCTTATAAATTCAATATAAACAATTTTATTGATAGATACTCTAATAATTATCAAAAAATAAATTAAAAATCTATTATGAATAAGATTTTTTTTTCTTAAAATATAATATATAAACCTAAAATGATTCAAAATCAAAGCGAAATATATTACTAAATAATAATTATTTGTTTTTAAATTTTTATTCTTTTTATAAGCTTATCAATTTTTTGATTAAAAATAATTTTTATAAATTATATTTTTAACTCATAATTTATATTATAATTAACACATATATAAAAATGAAAAAATAAACAATCAAAATGAATTTTTTAAATAATAATGAAAACAAATAAAAATGAAATTTATAATTATTATTTAGGGTATACTGATTTAAAAAATTATCTATATAAAGGTATCGCGATTTTGTAGTTTAGTGATTTAAATGCTTAGGCATTTAGTGGGTATAGGTTTTATTTAAACAAAAGAATAACAATGAAAAAATATTTTTTTTATTTTTTCACATTTTCAAAGGTTATAACCTTTGAAAATATAATAATTATAAAATTTTTTTCAAAAGTGAATACAATATTTAGTTATAATAATCATTATATTTATATATCAGATAAATTCAATATAAAACATTTTTATTGATAAATATTCTATAATGATGATAAAAGACTTAATAACTATTATTAATAAGATAATTATACAATTAAAATATAATTACGAAAGCTAAAATGATCTGAAAGCAAAGCAAAATATATTACTATATAATAATTTTTTGTCTTAATTTTTTTTTCTTTTGAAAAGTTTATTTATAAAGTTTGTGATGAAACCTAATTTACCTAAATTATATTTTGTAACTCATCAATTATCGGTAATTAATATTTATATAAAAATAAACAAATAAAGTAATTAAAATGATATTTAAAATTTTAAATTTAAAATAAGGAGATTTATTATTTATTATTATAGGGTATACCGGTCCTAATTGAAATTAGTTCTGTCTCACTAATAATATATTTTGTAATTAATATTTCTATAAAAATAAACTAAAAATTAATTAAAATAAAAATTTAAAATTATACTGAATAAAAATTAAAATGATATTTTTGATTTATTTTTAATGTATACCAGCTTAATATTTTTATTATTTAGAGGTTTTGTCATTTAGGACTTTAGTGATTTATGTTTTTAGGCATTTAGTGGTTTATAGGTTTTGTTTAAACAATGAAATAACAAAAAAACTTTTTTTTGATATTTTCTCACATTTTCAAAGGTTATAACATTTGACAATATAATAATTTTAAAATTTTTTAAAAATTGAATACAATATTTAGTAATAATAATTATTATAATTATATATAATATAAACTAAATATAAATAATTTTATTCATAGATATGATATCGATTATCAAAAGATAAATTAATATGATATTATTATTATGATGGATATAAATTAAAATATAATTCAAAACCTAAAATTATTAAAAATCCAAGTAAAATTTATTACTAAATAATATTTTTGTTTTTTAGTTTTTGCTTCTTTATATAAGCT